>CATIWO010116533.1:0-12870 GCA_949673435.1 Macaranga tanarius | reverse complement strand
AATGGTGTATATTTTATTGTGTATATGTGGTTGTGAGTTGTGGAGAGGGTAGAGTGTAGAGAAGAAGAAAAAGAAAAGAGAGTGTAGAGAAGAGAAGAGTTGGCTTTCGTGGGTTGCATTTGGGGAGTTTTTGATCACTTTATTTTCATCTACCTATATAACTGAAGAGCTTAAGAGGATTCATTTGTATTTTCATCATCAATTGTGGTAAGCTTGCATTTATTTTTGGTTGGTTAAGATAGGGTTGTTGTTGTGCATTTTCGTGTCCTCTTTTCTGGTTTCATCAGTCACATTGTTTTTATCATAAATTGAGTTGTAGACATCTGATTCAAATAGGCTATAATGTTCTGGAACCCTTAGAGAGTTTACTATAAATTTTATATTTTCCATAAAGTCAAATTCTGTCGTTTAGGGTAACTGACACAGCAAAACAGTTTCGTGCTCCAAGTTGTCACTCTATTTTCCTGTGTACCCATTTTCACTCAAAAATCCATAATTAATTCCACACACCTCCAAATTGAGTAATTCTAGTTGGAATTTCAAGTAGACTCATATGTCTAGCTTTAAGAATATTTTTATGATTCTTAGAGCTGTGTACCAATTATTTGGATTTCTTGAACCTAGACTTTGGAGTTGTACTTAGTGGAATTTTATGGAGTTGAATGCAAGAGTTATGCTTGCTATGTGTGTTGATGTATGAATTATATGTAGGCTTGGATAAGGATGTTGGAGGCACTACTCACTAGAGGAGTTTGCTTTTGAAGGAGTTGAATCCCTCTTGAGTAAGTGATTATTACTATAATGGCATATATGTTAATTCTCTTGAATATAAAATGAATTGCTATGCATGAAATGAACTAGATTAGGTGATGTGATATGAATAAATACATGAATGGAGAATACGTTGAATTGTGGTTGAGTATGATTTTAAATGAGATATGCTTAGTGACATAGGTATGTATATTGTAAAGATGTTGATTGGTAATTTAATATGGTAAGAAAATGGCTTATAAGATTTGGAAAGTGATAAATGGGGGATTAATTGAATAATAGAATTATGTGCTATGAACAAATGGGGTTAATTGTATGATGTGGTACGGAAATGATATACGTATATATATATATATATATATATATATATTGTGAAGATGTATGAATTGGGATTGACTATGAGAATTGTGTTGCTATGAATGATTTGGAGAAGTGATGTGATATGAATGATACATATTATATGTATATATTGATTCTCTTGATTGTGAGAATATAGAATTGTGATTAAATGCGGTATTAAATGAGAAGTGGTTGTTGAAAGGTGAATTATATATATGTATGTGGCTTGAATGAATGATGTGAGGAAATGCTTGTTCTGTTGAAATGTGAATTGATTGGAAATGGTGAAAAGTGAAGTATGAATATTGAAATGATGAATTGCAATTGAGTATGATGTGAAGTGAGATGTGGTTATTGAATGTGAATTATGGAATGTGAATTGTGCACATTCATGAGAATTAATTGAATGTTGGTGAGGAAAATGTGTGAAATTGAGGCTGAGCCGGGTGAATAGCCTTCACTGATGTGAAATCTAGAACTGAGCCGGGCGGGTAGTTCCAGTAGTGGTCACATGAGAAAAAGATAAAATGTGAGATAGGCAAGCTGAGCCGGGCAAATAGCTACCCAAAACTTATATGTTAGAATGTGAGGATGTGAGACTAGGAGTGAGCCGAGCGGATAGGCCTAGTATGTGACCACTTGTGAGAAATGCGCATGTGAGGTTGTTCTGGCCGGATACCAAACTGTGATGTTGATAATTGAATGAATGAGTTTTGAAATCATGAGATGTGATATGATTATTAATTGATATGCTTGTGTTATGAATTAAGTATGCTCTATTATATAAGTTAAACTTATATACATTGTGTATATGGTGGAAACTAAATTATGTGTTGTAAATATATTTGGTATATGTGTTGTAAATATATTTGGTATATGTGTTGTGAATATATTTGGTATACATATAGGATATAGGTTGGTATATGTGGTGTACTCATTTTGGTACATATTGTGATGTATATATGAAATGATATATATAAGTAATATGTTAAAATGCGAGCTAAACTGTATATACCATGAGTATATGTCACGGAGATAATTATATGTGATTGTTGTTTGTTGAATTGAAAGCAAGATTATATATGCTACTTGAACAAGTAAAGACTTATTATATATATATCACTTAATTAGTTCTTGAGAAGTGATATATATATTGTTATATTAATAATTACTTATTGAGTCGCAAGCTCACCCCCTTTGCAACTATTTTTCAGGAAATAGTTAGTTTGAGCTTGACGTTTGATTTGCTGGTGACTTCCAGAGGGCGAGGTGTGCTTGGTGAACCATCCTTATTTCCATTTGTCATGCACCATTGCATATCATTTTGGTTGAATTGGTGAACATTTGATTATCTAAATGTTGTATATATGTTGTGTTGAGATTATGTTATGAAGTATGTAAGCAACTATTGTTTGTAAGAGATTGAATATGTGTTATATAAATGGTGGTGAAAGATGTATTAAGTTTGAGATGAGCTGTGTATGTGAAAGTAATATTATAAAGCACTTGTTAATATATTTCGAACATAGTTGAACGTATATATATATATCTTATTGTGATATTTTAGATGTTTGGTGTGGATTTGTGTGTTTAGAATGTGTTATTGTAGCTTGATTTGAGTATAAGTCTTGTGTTTTGACATTACAACTTACTTCAAGAGCATTTTAGTCAATTCATATAAATGAATTCAGCCTAGGTGTCTTCATAATAGTTGTAGCCCTCTAAAATAGCTTTCCATAGCATTTTGAATCACTTAAATTCGAGTTCTGTAGAGGGACTTATGGCTGATAAAGTGTGACATGGTCCGTAGGCCAAGCACGCAGACCCTTAAACACGGCCGTGTGCTAATATAGCACGGCCGTGTGGACACAGAGAGAAGGAATTTGAGCTCACAGGCACTGGCGCACGGCCGTGTGGATTCCTCACACGGCCATGCGTAGCCTACTTGCAAAATTATAGTATTTTAACCATAACTTAAGTTACAGACCTCCAAATGAGGTATGGTCTAAAGCTATAGAAACTTTAAAGAGTCCTTTACAACTTTTATGTTTTAAGAATTTCCAAAATCAACTTTTATAATGGTCAAGTATGGCTGGACATTTTATTGCTCATATTAATTTGCAATTTGCCATACATGACTTTTAAGTGTTCAAAACCTCATAACTAATTTTGTACATTTCCAAATTGAGTGATTCAAGTTGAAAATGAAACTAGACTCATAAATAAAGAGTTTTTAATGGTTTACAAATGAATTTTTCAACTCAGTTTTATATATGGTTATAAAAGTTTATACTCTATTGGTTTTAAGCCACATTTGTATAAGTATGTGTTTTGTAGTTGGATTTGATGTTGTTGTGCATTGCATATCTATGTGATTTATGTGATGAGTGTGAAGGTGCATGGAATGTGGTTGTGTTCTTGAAAGAATTTTTTTTCTTTCTAATTGGAATACGTGTTGCGATGGGTTTGAGGCCACGTGTTGCGGGTCTTACAGTTGTGGATTAAAGGAAGGATGATTTGGTTTCATAGGGAAACCGGGTGGATTTTGTGGTTTGGAAAAATTTTAGTTAAATGGATGGTTTAATTAAGAGGATGTGTTTAACCAAGAAAATCCGGGATGGTTTCTCCATTGAGGATTATAGGTATTAGAATTCAGTCCCCCTCTTTGGTTAAAAGCTCCTTACACAAAACTCACATCCTCATTAGCATTAGAATTCATATTGCATTGAGTATATGAATAAGATCCTCCATAAAGCTCACAAGCAACATTAGCATTATCAATAGAGTTAATTTGAGATTTACTTACCAACTTTGTGAGAGCATCTACTAATGAGTGTGAAATATGCATGTGTTTAGTACTTTATTTTATTGCATATTTAGTTTAGAATTGCATTTTTTAGTTAGTTTTTAGTTAGTTTAGTTAGTTTTGTTAGCTTTGTCATTTTACTTTAATTTTAGTGTTTTTGTGTTATATAGGTAATTTTTGTTTAGTTTATGGTTGTAGGGTGAATTTGAGAAGAGATGAAGATAGGGCTTGAAGATAAAGGATAAGATTGAAGCTTAAAATTGGAAATTATCTTCGCAGCAGTGCACATGGCCATGCGCACGCCCATGTGCCAGTGTGCATGCCCATGCGCTTGCCCATGCCTGAATTTAAGAGGGATCAGTCACCAGTGCACATGGCCATGCGCATGCCCATGTGTCAGCACATGTCCAAGCGCACGGCCATGCCTGAATTAGAGATTTCAGAGTTATTTTGATGCATGGGCATGTCCAAATGATGCATACCCGTGCATAATATGTGGCAGCCATTTAAAAGTAGATTTTCAGCTGGAGTTTGGTCAGATAAGAGCTCATCTTTTAGGCTTATGATTAGATAGAGTTGGATAGAGTTAGATGACCTCTTCTCACTAGGAGACTTGGTCCTTTAAATAGAACTTTATGTTTTTCATGAAGGGGGTTCCTCTCTTTTGTTTTAGTTCTGGCTTTAGTTTGCTTATTCTTTTATTTTCCAGAATATATTTTATTTTATTTTGATTGGTAGAGGAGATACTTGGCTTGAAGTTAGAAAAGCAAGGCTTCCTTACATCGTTTTGGAAGGGGGTTTTTCTTGTATCTCACTTTTATTTAATTATATTTAGAATGATTTCCATTTATTATTTGTTTTCTTTTAGTTTTAACATGAGTAGCTAGATCTTTTCTAGGGTTCTTATTCTGAATTGGCCATGTGCTTATTGTGATTATGTTAGGTTGCTAGATCTAATTCATTGGTTGTTGTTGAACTCAATGTCGTTTTAGGATTGATCAACCTAGAATTAAATCAACACTATTGGCTTGATCGAGAGATAGGTTCTGTAGGAAATGGCAATGACCTATTGGTTGCTTAGTTAGTGAAAAGACAATTAAGTGAATCAATATTGATTAAAGGTTATGTTTAAAATTGGAATTAAAAGGCATTAGGTTGGTGAGAGCCGGTTAACTTAGTATTGATTAATCTTTAATTAATTATAGATTTATCTGAGAGGAAAATCTATAGTTCTTAAGATTCCTTCAAAATGAATTAGAACTAGTGTAGACCTAGTTGTGTGATCAATCCTTTGAAATGGTCAATTGGGAATAAGGAACCCTAGCTTTTAAAATTTGAATTAAATTTGTGTTTTTCTTAATTTAGTTTCTTTTAAATTCCAAACTCTATTTCATTGTCTAAATAATCAAACATTTTGAGTACTACAGTATTCAACTTCAAATCTCTGAGGGATGGTATCTTTATTTACTACTTGATACAATTTTGTATGCTTGCGGATTAGTACACACCAAGTTTTTGGTGCCGTTGCCACGGATTTGGCAAAAGATTGATATTCTAAGAAAATTGTATTGCTTGATTTAGATGTTATTTTAAATTTTTATTTTAATTATGCTATTGCAGGAATTTATGTTGGTTGATGCACACACGAAGTGCAAGCAAACAAGGACTTGAATTGATACCACTTGATATGGATTTAGAAAAGACAATTCGTGAGAAAAATAGACAAACAGTCATATCAAAACACTCACCAAGCAAAATGCACACAAGGGACTTAGAGAATGACCCGCCGAGGCAAAAAGTTCTTCAAAATCCTCAGAATGGTCAGAGAACCATGCGATATTTTATATGTCCTAATGTGCAAGGTGATCAAACACTAATTGTGAGACCAGTGGTAGCAGCAAACAACTTTAAGATCAAACCAGCTATGATCCAGATAATCCAGAACTCACCATTCAATGGGCTACCATATGAAAATCCATTTGGTCATATGTCTAGATTCTTGGAGTATTGTTCTACCTTCAAGATGAATGGAGTACAGCCTGATGTAATCCGTTTGATTCTCTTTCCATTTTCCTTAATGGACAGAGCAAGGAGATGGTTTACCAGTTTGCCACCCAACTTCATCAACACTTGGCAAGAGCTCTACACAGCCTTTTTCAACAAATACTTGCCACCTGCAAAAGTGATGAGGATTAAAAATGAGATTAACTCTTTCTTTCAAAGAGATGATGAAACATTCTACGAGTGCTGGAAAAGATTCAAAGACCTTCAGAAGTAGTGTCCATCTCAATTGATTCCTTCATGGGATTTGGTGCAATCATTCTACAAAAGAGTCAATCATGCAGTTTGAGTTAACATTGATGCAGCAGCTACAAGTACTATCAGGTCAAAGACACCAGAAGATGCCTTGGATCTCTTTTAAGAAATGGCCAATACACAGAGTTTGTGGTCTAATGAGAGGACCATTACAAAGAAGGCTGGAGCAATGGAAGTGGACATTTTAACCATATTGAATGCAAAGCTTGATGCTCTGACAAAAAGGATGGACAAGGTAAATGTAAATGCAGTATCTACATTGTCTTCCTTATGTAAGCTCTATCAAGGAGGTCATCCTACCATAGAATGTCAAATTATGCAAGGGATGACTACAGAGGGTGTCAACTATGTGGGAAATTTTAAAGGACCTCAAAACCAAGTCTATGGTAATACTTATAACCATAGTTGGAGGAACCATCCAAATCTCTCTTGGGGCAATCAAGGAAACAACCAGTGGAGACCACAAGCACTACCAAGATTTGGAGGACAGAATGTGTAATAACCTCAACATCAGTTTCAATAAGACAAGACTTCATCCTCAGGTACTTCAATAGAGAGCAAGATAGAGAAATTTATGGATGTGATGTCATCAAAGATGAGCCAGCAAGATAAAGCTCAAAAGAGGATAGAGCAGATGATCTGAAATCACTCTTCTTCTATTCACAATCTAGAAGTGCAAATGGGGTAGCTAGTAAATTCCTTAGCAACAAGGAATCAAGGTGCATTACCAAGTAATACAGAGAAGAATCCAAAAGAGCAAGTAAAGGCTATCACCTTGAGAAGCGGTATGGAGATCCAAACCCCAAAAGCAACAGTGGAGTACGAAAAAAAGAAGAATGAAGGAGAGAAAGAACGGGATGATGAAAGGGTTGAGACACCAAAAGAATCAGAAGTGAAGGAAGAGAATAAAGAAAAAGCTAAGCCGAAAGCACCACCCATTCAACCTTATGAACCTCCATTACCATATCCACAAAGGTTGAAGAAAAAGGAGCATAACCAGCAATTTGCAAAGTTTTTAGAAAGATTTAAGACACTTTACATAAATATGCCTTTGGTGGAATGTCTAGCTCAGATGCCGAAGTATGTAAAGTTCTTGAAGGAGCTGATTTCGAACAAGAAGAAGTTACAGGAGTTTGAGATAGTCACACTTACAAAGGAATGCAGTGCAATCATCTCAAACAAACTTCCTTTAAAAAGGAAACAACCATGGAGTCTTACTATTCCATGTTCTGTGGGGAATTTGTCATTTTAAAAATCTTTGTGTGATTCAGGTGCTTCCATTAATCTTATGCCTTTGTCTATTTACAGAAAATTGGGACTTGGAGAAGCAAGACCAACAAACATCTGTCTACAATTGGCAGATAGGACAGTAAAGGAACCAGAAGGAATAGTGGAAGATGTGCTAGTAAGGGCTAGAAAGTTCATTTTTCCAGTGGACTTTGTCATTCTTAACTTTAACGAAGATGAAGACGTCCCTTTGATTCTTGGTATGCCTTTCCTCTACACTACCAAGGCAATCATTGACGTATATGATGGAACTTTGACTCTAAGAGTAGGTGAGGAAAGTTTTAAATTCAACATCTATCAAGGTATGAAACATTCTTCTGAAAGTGATTTATTCTTTAGAGTTGATGTTGTGGATGAATGTGTGATTGAAGTCCAACAAAGGAGGTTGGAAAATTGTGATGAATTGGAGTATATTGAGAAGTGCATATACGTACAAACCTCCTAAGATGAAGATTACCTTAAACACCAAACTTCTTTTCCCCAAATCCAATTACCAAACACTTAACCTACACCACCATTAACCATAAAACCACCAAATGTAAAATTGAAACCCTTACCTCAACATTTGAGGTATACTTTTATTGGAGAGAACCAAACTTTACCTGTGATCATATCCTCTAAACTCATCCAAAACCAGGAGGAATCGCTTGTGACGATGCTCAAGAGGAGAATAAGAGTAATTGGTTGGTAAATTTTGAATATAAGTGGAATCAGTCCATCTTATTATATGGATAAAATTCTAATGGAAGGTGGATACAAGCCAACTGTTGAAAAGCAAAGAAGGCTCAATCCAAATATACAAGAAGTGGTAAAGAAAGAGGTGGTTAAGCTATTAGATACTAGAATTATTTACCCAATCTCAGATAGTTTATGGGTAAGTCCTATCCAGTGTGTTCCAAAGAAAGGAGGAATGACTGTGGTGGAAAATGAAAAAGGTAAGCGAATCTCTACAAGAGTAGTAACCGGATGGAGAGTGTGCATTGACTATAGAAAGCTGAATTCTGCTACTAGAAAAGACCACTTTCCACTACCATTCATTGATCAGATGTTGGAGAGGATAGCAGGACATGCCTTCTACTATTTCTTAGATGGTTATTCAGGCTATAATCAGATTGCAATTACTCTATAAGATCAAGAGAAAATAACATTCACATGTCCCTATGGCACATTTGCTTATAGAAGAATGCCATTTGGACTATGTAATGCTCTGGCAACCTTTCAAAGATGCATGATGGCCATATTCTCTGACCTGGTAGAAGAAATTATAGACATGTTCATGGATGACTTCTCAGTCTATGGAAGCTCATTTGAAGGATGCTTGGAAAACTTAGAGTAAGTTTTACAAGGTGTGAAGAGACAAACTTGGTACTGAATTGGGAGAAGTGTCATTTTATGGTAGAGGAAGGAATTGTCCTGGGGCATAAAATTTCAGCACAAGGTATTGAAGTAGATAAAGCAAAAGTGGAGACCATTGAAAAACTTCAATACCCAACGAATGTCAAAGGAATTTGAAGTTTTCTAGGCCATGCAGGATGTTATCGGCAGTTTATCCAGGATTTTTCAAAAATTTCTAAACCCCTTTGTAAATTACTTGAGAAAGATTCTCTTTTGGACTTTACTAATGAGTGTAAATTGTCTTTTGATAGGTTGAAAGAAGCATTGATATCAGCCCCTATAGTTGTATCACCTGATTAGAATCTCCCATTCGAACTAATTTATGATGCAAGTGATCATGCAATAGGAGTTGTACTTGGCCAAAGAAAGGAGAATAAACTTAATGTCATCTACTATGCAAGTTGAACTTTGAATGATGCATAACTTAACTATTCCACAACCGAGAAGGACATGCTAGCAGTAATTTTTGCTTTTAATAAATTTCATCTTACTTACTCGGTTCTAAAGTAATTGTGTATATAGATCATGCAGCATTGAAGTACCTCTTAAATAAAAATGACTCAAAGCCAAGGCTTATACGCTGGGTGCTACTTTTACAAGAGTTCAACATAGAAATTAAAGAAAAAAAGGATCAGAGAATATAGTACTTGATCATCTTTCAAGAATAGAACTGGAACAAGAAGGAGATGAGGAGGAAAAGCCAATCCAGGAGCTATTTGCAGATGAGATGTTATTAGCAATCCACAGTCTGAATGCACCATGGTTTGCGGATATAGCTAACTTCGTGTCAAATGGGAAGTTCCCAAAAGAATTTAATAGTCAACGGAGAAAGAAGCTCATTTATGATTCTAAGTATTATTTGTGGGATGAGTCATACCTCTGGAAGCTATGCAGTGATGGAATGATAAGAAGATGTGTAGAAGAAGAAGAGACTGGTTCAATTATACAACATTGCCATGGGATGATCAATGGTGGTCATTTGGGTCCACAAAGAACTGCTCCAAAGATTCTTGAAGCAGAATTCTTTTGGCCTGCACTCTTTCATGATGCTAGAAAGGTTGTACTCAGTTATGATGCATGTCAAAGGAGTGGCAACATTTCCAAGAAGGATGAAATGCTCCAATCAGGAATTCTTGAGGTAGAGATATTTGATGTGTGGGGCATAGATTTCATGGGGGCATTTCCTATTTTAGATGGAAACAAGTATATACTTATTTGTGTAGACTATGTGTCCAAGTGGGTGGAAGCTCAAGCTTGTGCAGTAAATGATGCAAGGGCAGTTTGTAAATTTCTGAGCAAACTATTTGCTAGGTGTGGAATGCCTCGAGCTATCATAAGTGATGGTGGAACACATTTCTGCAACAAATACATGGAAACATTGCTAGCTCGTTATGGAGTTAAACATAAGATCGTTACTCCATACCATCCCCAAATAAGTGGACAAGTGGAAGTAAGCAATAGAGAATTAAAGAGAATTCTTGAAAGAACAGTAAGAAAGTCAAGGAAAGAATGGGCAAGGAAGTTGGATGATGCTTTATGGGCATATCGAACTGCTTATAAGATACCTATTGGAATGTCACCTTGTAGGTTAATATATGGAAAAGCATGTCATCTTCCTATGGAAAATGAGCGTAAGGCTTACTGGGCAATCAAAGCTTTGAATTATGATTGTAAGAAAGTGACAGAAAAAAGACTCTTACAGTTGAGTGAATTGGAGGAGATAAGAGAACTAGCATATGAAAACTCCAGGATATATAAGGAACACACAAAGAAATGGCATGATGCTAAGGTAAGAATAAAGAGTTTTCAAGAAGAAGATCAAGTATTGCTATATAACTCCAGACTCAGATTATTTCCAGGGAACCTTAAAAGTAGGTGGTCGGGACCATTTATTGTGAGACATGTCTATCCCTATGGAGTAGTAGAGGTTTGCAACACTCAAGGAGACAAGTTCAAGGTTAATGGGCAAAGATTGAAAATCTACCATAAAGGGACATGGGAGAACTTTCACCAAATAGCCTTTGTGGATAACTCAGTACTCTAAAGAACATGATGGTCTAAGCTCAACCAAGCTTTTAATTCTATTTTCTTCTCTTTTTTTATTTTAAATTCTTGTTATGTGTTTTAAGTTTTGAGTTTTCTGTGTGATTGTCTTGTAGGAAGAGAATAGTGAAAGCTTTAGCAAACCAAGGATTTAAAGATGTGGAGGAGCACCTCAAGATGTGTTGTAAGTGTATATTGAAGTGGGAGTTCGGTGCTTATAATTACATAATATGGGTTTAGTCCTTGAACCTTTCATGTTTTGAATTAATACAAAAGTTGCACATTATGTAGCATAGTCATGGACCCTAATTTGTAAATTGAAAATTAATTTTTTGAGTTTTGGCACGCCCATGCGCATGGGCATGCCAAAACAGGGCAAAATTAGATAAATCAGGCACGGCCATGCGCTTGAAACACAGGCAGGCACGCCCAAGTGCATGGTCGTGCCTGCAAATGCCCAAATTGGGTAAAACAGGCATTGCCCATACGCATGGGCGTGTGACCTGTCGGGTTCTTATTCACTAGAAGACATAAAATGCATAAAAAAATGTAACCCACTTCAAAATATTACAAGTTCCCACACACTTTTCATCTTCCTAATATTTCCCACTTCCCAAATCCTAGGGTTCTTCAATTTCCCAACACTCACCATTTCCTATACATTGAAACCTCCATCTTTGACTACTTTTTCTCTTCTCAAAACTTCAATTCTCCATGTTTATTCATTATTAATTCTCACTTTCCTCTATATAAACCACACCATCCCATCTTTGCTTCCTACACATTTCAATTCCCTCATTCTCTACTCAAATTCTTTCTTTCTAACACATTCTCTCTCTAGCCGAATTTCTCTACAACAAAGTTCTTAAACTTCATCTTCATCAATGGAGAGATAGCCAAGGAAGAAGACATTTGCCACAAAGAAAGTTAAGCCAAGGTCCAAGAGTGCAAGAGGAGGAAGCTCTTTAAATCCGGGGGGAGCAAATGAAAACTTAACGGTAAGACCCTTCCCTCCTTAAATTGAATTCGGGCATGAGGGGCAACGTAAGAAATATGAAGAATTGCTTACTAGGAAATTTGTTCCAAATAGATATATGAGTGCTCACGCTTTAAGGGAAGTGGGTTTGTTTAAAGAAGTAAACATGTACATTGCAAGAATGGGGTGGGAAGGTTGTGTTTTGATTCAATATCCACTACAAGAAAAAAACAAAATAGACACATCCGAATCCGTTTCTAATTCCGTAGCTATTTGGAAATAGCGACGGAATAGAAACGAAAAATTTTCGTTTCAAAAATGCTCGTCGCTAACCATTTTGGGACGGAATTTGTGTTCCGTTGCAATTTTTAGCAACGAAAATTTCATTTCTAAATTCCAAATAACCCCCTGCATCACCATAAAATAGAAGAGAGCTTTGCGTTTCTAATCCGTCGCTAAATTAGCAACAGACTTTTTGCATGGAAATTAGAAGCGGAATTTCCGTTTTTAATTTAGAAATTAGAAACGGAATAATCCGTCGCTAATTTAGAAACAGAATTTTCCATTTCTAAATTAGAAGCGGAATTTCCGTTTCTAATTTAGGAATTAGAAACAGAATAATCCGTCACTAATTTAGAAACAAAATTTTCCATTTCTATTTGGTTGAACATTGAAACGAGAATTCCATCCTAAATGGAAACGAAAAAATCCTTTTCTAATTTTTGAAACGGATTTTCCGTTTCTATTCTGTTGCTATTTAGGTAAAAATTAAATACAAAATTAAATAATTAATTCATTAGACAATACATAAATATTTTTATTTTGGTTTTAATTTAATTTGCAATTAATTTTTCAAACATAATTTTTTATAAATAAGTATCATAAGTTTAATACATCCATTTGTATTATTTTTAAACTACATATATAAAGTTTACTA
>CATIWO010116471.1:0-16640 GCA_949673435.1 Macaranga tanarius | reverse complement strand
TCATGGTCATCATTATCATCACATTCAAGCATTTTGTTTTTAAGTAATGTATTTATTTTGATAACAAGTTATATATGTATACTAAAGTACAATAAGTATAAACAAGCGTTTTGGTATAAATGTATCTTATCTTATTATATAATAAAAAAAAAAAAAAACATTTGTGCCATGTGTTGTTATATGATTGAAATACTTGTATGTGGTACCTGGAGGGTGCTACAATACTTCTTAAATGAATCTTAATGGCATGTAAATAATTAAAAAAATTTCTCAAAATATGTGATATGTTTTACCTACTACCGTATGTAATCCACTAAGCACTTTAACAAAGTCTTAAGTCCTTTGTTCATCATTAGCTTTTGAGTTGTCGTTATTCATTACTCATTCCATAATTACTTTGAATCCCCAAAATGCTTAATTCTTATTTAGCCTCATGCAAAAGAAAACGAGTGACTTAGTTAAGACTGAAAACCTTTGCAAAGAAAGTAGTCTAGGCAAAAAAGGAAAAATTAAAAATAAAAGGATAATATTAAAAAAAAAAAGTGGACAACTAAGTGTGAAAATCTCCAAAAGGGAACCACTTAGACAAAAAAAGAAAATAAAAATAAAAAAGTAATAACATAAGGCATGTAATTGAATAAGCAACAAACATGCATACTTATTGGACATCATGTCGTTTGATCTGGGATAAGTCATTCTTAGTTGACAGATTGAATGAGCAATAAGCTTCTTAAGATCTTTTAATTCATCCTCAGATGCCACCAGAGGTCACACGCAAGAAGTCAGGGCCATCACTTATTCGAAAGATCCTCAGTAGAACAAGAATCGGTCCTCTATTTAGAGCATCAGTTAGATACTAACTTAGGAATGTAGAGGGCATACTCCAAATAGTCATGGCTCATCATGGGAAGACAGTTTGCTCAACAGTTTAGGCACCCAACTACAACAACACTAGGCTCTTCAAAGGGGAATGCAACTTTAAGAGACTAAAGCAAGAAATGTTCACTAAGACATATAAAACCTCACATGCTAGGTAGCCTTAAAATGGTAAAAAATGAAGATTTTCAAACCATCCAATAGGTATTATTTATGGTTCCCATAGAACACTATAAAACCCCATTTATCTTTCATGAGAACCACATCAAACCTAAAGCCACCCAAAGAACTAAAATTGATATGCAATAGAAGGCTAACCCTTTTCCAATAAAACCAAATCATTTTTTAACAAAAGTCAAACCTCTTTTAATCACTTTTGAACCAATTCCTAATAAAAGCCAATACATTTCAACTAAACTCAAACCAACTTCTAATAAAAACCATCTTTTTCTAATAAAGTTTAGGCCATCTTCTAATAATAAACATTCCCCTTTTATAAAACTGTTGATCTTTTGCATGATCATCATATTGATTAATCATATCAACCTTTATTTTGACTTTAACAATCAATTTTAGTTGCTAACTTTTTCATTTAAGTGTGATTATAAGTTAGATTAAAGGCTTTGATAAAACAAACATTAGAGATTGAATTAAAGCTCAAATGAAGCCCTCAAAGGTCCTCTTAAATGCCCTTAAAAGTCATATGGATTATCATAACTCAAGAGAGGTCAATTGGAGCTAAAAACATGAATTTTTTTATAAGTTAGTCACCGCTCATGATCCTGAGGAACACCCGAGCCAAGCTTCTCTTCTCTAAATGAGCCCGAGCCCTTCACGATTCGCCCCTCATAATCGTGAGGAGTTGCTCACATTCGTGAGGAGCCGCTTACGATCCTAAGGAGATCTCCAATGGATATATTTGAATATAACAATCATATTTTCGATGCTTATGATCCCGAGGGTGCCGCTTATAATCTTAAGCAGCTAAAAATCCTATAAAAAGTTAAAATGAAATTAAATGAAGATGGAAGTATTTTTGGATGTTTTTAAGGGTTTCTAACAACTATATTTTCACCTCTAACTATAAATATAAGGCTTGCAACTTTATTTAAAAAGTTAGAGAGTTGGTGGAGCAAATTGATTATGTTAAATCATTAAACCAATATTTATTTCTTTTACAAATTTTTTGAGTATTCATTATTTGTAAACAAACTCTTGTTAAGTTTGTATCTACCCTTCTTGTGAGAGTTGGGTGAGTGTTAGAGATAGAATTCTTTTATCTACTCATTCTTTGGGGTTGAAGAAGTAGGTGGTGAGATTCTTTCTCTTTGGGTTAGTGTTGAGCCTTTGTAAAAATACATTAATTATAAAGGTTGTGAGTTAGCCTTGAAAACTTTTGTGGAAAGGTTTAAATATGAGCCTTAAGAACACTTGAAAAAAGGTTGGTGTTGAGCCTAGAAAAATACATTGGAGATTGGTTTGTGTTGAGCCAAGAAAAATACAAATTATTGTAAGGTTAGTGTTGATCCTTAAAACACATTATTGTACACAATCTTGGTAATAAGATTGGTGTGGGTGATTGAAAATCCTAACTTGGGGATAAGTTAGGTAAAAGATACAGGATTGATTATAATCTGAACCTCTATAAATAATTATGCTCTTTATGTGTGTTCTTGTTCTTGTGTTTATCTCTATTCTTATTGTGGATCTTAGGTGTGTTGGTTAAGCATTTCTCTCAAATACCTTTTAATTTGCTCTTATTTTTAATTTTCCTCTAAATCACTTATTGGCTCTTTTCACCCCCCTCTAGGGCCACCTTCAATTGATATCAGAGCTAAAATTTTTGGTACTTAATTGCAAGAATCTAAAAATCCATGGGGAGTGAATCTTTTTCTTTCCAAACCTATAGACCCTTTTTTGATAGAAGTGACTATCCTTTTTAGAAACACAAAATAGAGCTTTATCTTGATAGTAATCCCATTAGATTATGTGATGTGATCTTAGATAACTCCCATCATTTTTAGAAATACAAAATGGAGTTTTATTTTGATAGTGATCCCATTAGATTATGGGATGTGATCTTAGATGGGTGGAACCCTCCCATAACGATTGTGGAAGGCATTCAAGTTCTAAAGGAAAAAAATAAGTGGTCTTAAGAAGAAAAAAAGGAGAACCACAAGAATAAAAGGGTTATGTCAATTTTTATTGCTTCCATATCAAGAGAGGGAGAAGGCAAAATTCAACATTGCATTTCGGCCAAAGAGATGTGGGAGACCTTAGCGAACCATTATGAAGGCAATATCTAAGTTAGGTCTAAGCAAGTTCAACTCCATGTTTATGAGTATGAACTCTTTAAGATGAAGGCTTATGAAAGCATCATCGAAATGACAAATCGATTGAATGCCCTATTGACAACCTTAAGGAAGTTGGGCAAGCACTATTCAAAGGAAGAGATCAATACCAAAATCCTAAGAGTGCTTCCTAATAAGGATTGCTAGTCAAAAGTAACTTTAATTGAAGAATCTTATGACCTTTCTAAGCTTTCAACCAACATCCTCATTGCTAAGCTTCTCACTCATGAGTAGGGTTATTCATCGAGTCGAACTGATAAGGTTCGGTTGGGAAATTGGACAAATCAATCGGTTTGAGTATGTATGTAATATGTAGCCGAACCGAACTGATAAGGCTATGGAACCAAAATTGTAAAAGAAAAAATATGTCAAATAATGGCAGTTTAAAAATTCAGTTTAGGCTCGGATTGGGATGGGCTATGTCATTTTGGGCCACATGATAAAAGTGTAAATTTTTTCATTAATAAATATGGGCTTCAGATCGGTTTTCATAGTTTTTGTAATAACATATTGGGCCTGTTAAGTACAAAAATCAACATATTCAAAGCAGCCTATATTTAGGCCTATATAAAAAATGCTAACTGGCCTACACAAAAAAAAGAATAATTATAAAAAGAAATAACCAAGTCTATGGACTAGTTCTAGAAGCCTACATAACAAAAAAATACAGCATAAAACTATAATGAACAATTCCAAAAATGAAAAATGAAAGTATATTGCAAGAGCCATACCAGGCCAGCAACCAAAAGGAAGCAGAAAATTTACCTGTATAATTAATTAAAGCATAGAAGAGATTGTCAAACTGATAATAGAAAAATGAAAGTAAGACTATAAGCATTAAAAACATAGGCTCAAGATGCTATAGTTTCATATTGAGTTAGAATACACAATATAATTTTTGGCAACAACAACTATTAATTCTGTAAATAGCCATCCATTAAAACTAAGAATGTATTCTAATAAAACTCAGAGCAAAAGCAGGGTGGAAGCATCATCATTGCCAATAAAAAAATAACACAAGTATTAGAAGAGGCTCAAGTTAGCAGACATTTAAATCACATCAAGAATGTAGCCATATTTTTTATAGCTAAACAAAAATCAAAGTCACAAAGAAACTTAAGCATGCATTCTGTCAAGTTTTATTATATGAAAGTGGAAGCTTCATCATTCCTCATAATTTTACCCAGCAACGACAACATAGGCACCTCAATTCAAAGTTAGAACAGAGAGAGGCACATCAAGTTGGTTATAGAGTAAAAGCAGAATAACACAAGCAAGCAAACAAGCATCAATGAATCATTCAATAATCACATAGCCACAACATTAATTAAAATAAGTCAGTAACTTAGTATTAAAGATTAGAAACTAGTAAGGCAAGCTCAACTACTGTGCAACTAAAGGGCCACTACCTACTTCATCCAAATCTGAGAAGAAGCACGCAGAGTGGAAATTAGAAAGGGCAACCATTCAATCATGAAACCAAAAGATATAAAATAAACTCAAAAAGCAGAAAATAACTATAACCTTTTTCAATTGCTTCTAATTCTTCAATGTTCTCTTCAATTGAGATTGGCTGCTTATGTATCCTAAGCTAATCTTGAGTGCAAATTAAGGCCTCAACAATTTTGGGAGTCAATGAACTCCTGAAAACATCAAGAACATAGCCACCGGTTGAAAAAGCAGACTTAGAAGCTATAGTAGAAATTGGAACTGCTAAGATATGCGTAGCCATATGAGACAATATTGGGAACCTCCCAAAATTAAGCTTCCACCATCTCAGGATATCAAAGTTGCCCTTATCTTCCACAATAGTCTCACCCAGATTAATATCAAGTTCTATTTTTTTTGCTTCTAAGCACTCTAGATTCCATCTTATGCTTCTTAAATCTTGCTTTAATTAAAGACATTGTTGTGCCAGGGACATGCATTTTAGTCTTATGAACTGGTTAGTTAGATTAGCTTCCAACAGAATCAGAAGCAGAAGAAGGCCCATATAAACTCATATATTCATCAAACATAATTGATAGATAAGCCTTGATGTTGGTAAACATTATGCTTCCCACCAATTCACCATACATTTGATTCACATAAAACTCAACAAATTCTACTTTATATCTAGGATCTAGAATAGTTACAAAAAAATCAAAGAGTTTATTTTCTCGGGATCCTCCAAATACTTATTATATTTGGACTTCATGCTCATGCCCATATTTATAACAGATATATTAGATGAAGATTGCATCTCAGTCAACATGCAACTCAAATAAAAAAAATTCAGAAAAAAATACATTTGCAGTGACATACTGAGAACCAGATATTCTCAGTGTAATATCATAAAAGATTTGAAGCATGTCAACCATTTGATTAACATACTGCCAATCAAGGAAGTCAGGAATATCATCACCAAGATTTGATCTAAAAGTAGTTTCAATCTCTTTATACTTTTTAAAAGCTTTTTCATAAGAACAAGCAGTTTTCAACATAATGTATGTGGAATTCCACCTAGTAGGCACATCAAGTGATAATGCAAACTTAGTCTCAATACCAAGCAAATCAAATACTTCCCTAAACTTCTTTAACCTAGTTGGTGAATTTCTCATGTACCTAACAACTTCCCTAACTTTCTTAACACTAACATTTGCCTTTTTCAAACCATCATTAACTATCAAATTTAATATATGTGCAATGCATTTCATATTGACAAATTTCAGTAGAACTAAAAATGCACCCCAAGAAATTAATTTTTTTTCAAAAATCCAACAACAATATCATTGGAAGATGCATTATCTACAGTAATTAAAAAAACTTTTTTTATACCTTAGTCTAGCAAATAATTCTCTAATGCTTTTGCAATGTATTCACTCTTATAAGATGTAACAGGCACAAATGAAATACTATTTTTCTGCAAATTCCACCCATCATCAACAAAATGAGCAGTCATACATATATAATTTATTCTTTGGATAGAAGTCCAATAATTAGTTATAATGCTGATTCTTTGGCAGTGTGACTTAAGAAAAGCTTTAAGTTTCAACCTTTCAGACAAGTAAACTTTATAACAGTCTCTATTCAAGGTAATCCTAGAAGGTATCTTAAATAGAGGACATGCAACATTCATAAACTTTTTGAAACCAATCCCTTCAACAAACTTAAATGGCAATTCATCAAGAATAATCATTTGTGCAAGTGCATTTTTAACCGACTCCTGATCAAATTTCTATGTGCCTATTACACCAGTTTATGAGTTATCGTTTGCTTCCACCACATTTAAATCAGGTTTTAGTGTTAAGAGTGACTGCTTACTAGTCTGTGAGATTTTCATGCAATGCAAAATATAATTTTTCAAAGAAGATATGCCATATGATTTTAAATGATAGTTATATATAGCACCACAGTAAAGACATTTTCCCTTGACAACAACTCCTTTATAATCCTTTATTATTTCAAAGTACTGTCAGACAACAGATTTAGGTGCAGTTTCTTTTCATTTTTTAACATCTTGCTCAGTTTGTTGGACAGGTGCAGAAGGGGCTTCCACCACATTAGGTTCATTATTAGCACCAGAGGTACCAGTAGCATTGTTACTGCCACTGGCACTTTCCATCTATAAAAAAATAACACAGAAATTAGAACAGAAACCAAAAATCAAGATTGGCAAACAACAATAGAGAGCAGTAAGCATAAAAAAACCAAATATATACTTTTTAATGCCTATGTTGTTGCCAAGCTAAATCCAAATAACAGAACTGAGATCTCACAGTAACAGACAGTAGATAAAAGCTCCCACCCTTATAAGTTATTAAGTTATAATTGAATAGTTTAAAGCTTCCACCCTTTACGTTATAACTTAATGATTTAAGGCATAAGCTTCCACCAGTACAAAGTCTAACAATCAATATTCAAATACACACTGGAAATATTATAATATATGTACAGAGAATATAAAAAAATAGAAATTTGTTATGTATTTTAAAAGCTTAACAAAACAACTTAAAAACTCTAAATTTAATCATTTACATCTATATACATGCACTCAGATAGTCAGAGTATCAATTACTCAAAAAATGACAAAGTTAAAATGAAATCAAAACATGCATGCAGACAACCGTTAAAAATTATAATTTTTGTAAAAAAAATCACAGATCTGTAAAAACTAAAAAGTAAACAACAATATTAAAAAATTGAAAATCATAGATCTATAGTTATTTTATCATAAAAATATCAAAACACTTAGATCTATAAAAAGTAAATACACAGATCTACACAAAAATTTTTGTTGTATATACATATATATTTTTGTAAACATAGATCTACAAAAAATTTCATTGATGAAAATACTCCATATATATATGTATGTAAATAGATACATATATGTATCTATATACATATATATATATATATATGTATGTATAGATATATATATATGTATATATATATACAAGAAAGAGAGATGAAAAAGAAATTTCTTTGATATATAAAAAATCATAGATCTTTTCTCAAAAAAAAAAATCTATACATACATATATATGTATCTATATACATATATATATGTATGTATACATATATATATGTATATATATATACAAGAAAGAGAGACGAAAAAGAAATTTCTTTGATATATAAAAAATCATAGATCTTTCCTAAAAAAAAAATCATAGATTTATAACAAAATATCAAAGATCTATTTTTTTAAGTAATAGATCTCTAATCTATATAGATAATAGATCTATAAAAAAATAGAGCCCATATATCATCACTCATCATCAAAGATTATAAAGAAATTACCATAAACGATAGATCCTCAGTGAAATGAAGGATCTGCTGTGTGTGAGTAGAAAAGAAATTGAAGTAGTAATCAAACGAGATTACTAGTTGAGAGTTGAGAGAACAGAGGATAATAAGAAGAAGTAGGGTTAGGGTTAGGGTTAGGGTGAAGGAAGAGGAAGAAAGAGTCTGCAAAATCTCCAGTGGAGATTAAAGGAGTGAAGAAGAAGAGATGCGTCTCCTCAAGAGACTGGAGAGGCAACTGTAGATTTAGGGATTTAGGGTTCAATGTGCTACCATAAAGGATGAGAAGAGATGAAGGTTTGAGAATGAGGGAGAGGAAAAAAAAATGACACAAATGAGAAATGAGGGCAGACTGAATATCAAAGTAGGGTTTTATGTATTTATACTTCTACCCTAAAATAAAATGACGTCATTTTATTTTAACACAAATATCAAAATCGGTCGGTTCAGTTTACACCACATCTCCCCCTAACTGCCAATCGACATCCGATTTATCCCCTTATTTCCAACTGAGTCGAATTTATATTACACTCGGTAAGTCGGTCGGTCATATTTTTTGATCGGTTTAGTTCGATAACTCAAACTCTTTCGATTATTGAACATCCCTACTCATGAGCTTACTTTGAGGAAAAGGGAAGAGGAACAAGGCAAAAAGGAAAAGAAGAAGCTTACATTCAAAGTATTACAAGACTCAAGTGATAAGATGACTTTGAAGATTCAAGTGAAGATGATGATGAGATTGCATCATTCATAAAAAGCTTCATAGAGTATTTAAAAAGAAAGAACTTAAGTAAGCACAAGGAATCCAAGAGAAGTAGCTCTAAGAAGGCTAAAGAAGTTATATGCTTTAAGTGTAAGAGACTCGGTCACATTCAAGATGAATGTCCTAAGCTTAAGCATAAATATAAAGGAGCAAATGAAAGGAAAAAAGCTTTCAAAGCTACTTGAGATGACTCTTCCGAATCCGAGATAGAGGAGGAGCAAAAAAAAGCTACCAACCTTTGGTTTATGGCCTTGGAAGACAATCATGAGGTACCTCTCTTATTTAATTACTCTTGTGATGACTTTTATGATGATATTTGTGATTATGATGATGAGCTTGATGATGAAAGCTCCTTAAGAAAAAAACTAGTTTTAAAATGTCAAAAATTACTTTTAAAAGAAAAGTCTTATAAACAAGAACTTATATAAGACTTTTTAAATTAACTAAAAATTTTGAGGATTTGAAGCTATTTTCAAATGTTAGTTCCTCAAATGAAAAGCTTTCTAAAGAAGTTTTAGAGCTAAAAAACTCCATTTCTAAGTTTTATACAGGAAAGGAAACTCTAGATGCTCTTTTAACTTCTCAAAACTCTCATGGCAATACCTATGGTATTGGATATGAACATGGAGCATCATCATCATCGTCATTCTCTCAAAATAAGTTTGTGAAAGCTAACCATCAATCATTATATGCTCCTAGTGGTAGTGCTAATGCTAAGACTTAAACCACATTGGCTAAAGAGTCTCATATGTCTAGAGCTAAGTCTTTTAAGACTTATCCCCCTATGGCTCAAAGGTTTAAGGCACAAGCTAAAAGACTTCAACCTTATAATGTATTCATATACACAAAGAAGTATACACCTAAGCATACTACACCACACCATGATATGCATACTTATGAATGTATGACATATGCACACTCTAGAACTCACTTTCCTAGTAGGAGATACGTGCAAAACTTTTATGTTAAGAGCACTTATGCACCAAGGCATAATAGATTTGCCAATGTTAGATGCTTTTATTGTATGAGATTAGGACGCATTAGTAATGTATGTTATTATAGAAAATTTCATTTTAATCTCTTACCTAAAGATTATTTTGAAAATTAATCAACCTAGATCAATTAAAGTTTGGATTCATAAAGTTGATTGATCTTATGATGCTCTTGCTTGAATTGATTGTGTTTGTATGTTTTGATGAGTTATTACTTGTTTAAATTCAATCTTGTAATCTTGCATTGGTAATTGTTATATTTTAAGCTACTATTGATGAATCTGTGAAAATGATTTGTTTGATTTATAATTAAATATGCAAACATCATTATATCCAAAAAGAATTTGACCCTTTTGCATGATCAAAATGATTCCAAAAAATTACATAATTTTGGCATGCTATTTTCTCATTATTTTAACATTTCTCATTTAATATTCCTCATTTAGCATCATTTTTTATTTAGTATGTCATATTCTTTTAAAAAGCCTTCTTTGAACTACATAATTGGTATTCATTTTTCACATAATTCACTTAACTTTCAATTAGTATTCTTTTTTTTTTTTTTTAAATACTTGGTATGCATTTCATTCTTTCATTAGTATCTTTATTCTTAATTAATATCATTTTTTTCTTCAATTGGTATCCTTATTGTTTATTAGGTATCATTAGTTTTATCTCATTTGCTTTTCATATTTAATTTGGTATCTTTCCCTTTTAATTTCTTTCCTTTTTTACTTTGATAAAGGGGGAGAGAAATTTGATATCTTAAATTATACTAATTATGCTTGAATTATAAATAGAATGCCAAAAGGAGGGAGAAACTAAATATTTGATATAATTGAATGATATTTAGTATGTTTAACTTACCTTAGCATATATTAAAAAGGATAAATTTCAAAAACCCTTAGTATATAATTAAGGGGGAGTACTATAAAATAAATGCACATATATGCACTTAGTGATTTTTAATTATCATTCAAAAATTGACTGTAAAATTAAAAAAGGGGGAGATTATTGACCTTTTGCATGATCATTATGTTGATTAATCAAATCAACCTTTGTTTTGACTTTAACAATCAATTTTAGTTGCTAACCTTATCATTTAAATGTGATTATAAGTTAAATTAAAATTTTTAATAAAACAACCATTAGAGGTTGAATCAAAGCTTAAATGAAGCCCTCAAATGTCCTCTCAAATGTCCTTAAAAAAATATGGATGATCATAACTCAATAAAGGTCAATTGGAGCAAAAAATATGAAGTTTTCTACAAGTCAGTTGCCGCTCACAATCCTGAGGGTGCTCCTCACGATCCTAAGGAGCACCTGAGCCAAGCTTCTTTTCTCCAAATGAGCCCGAGCCCCTCACGATCATGAGCAGTTGCTCACATTCGTGAAGAGCCGCTCATGATCCTGAGGAGCTCTCTAATGGATATATTTGAATATAATAGTCATATTTTCAACGTTCATTATCCCAAGGGTGCCGCTCATGATCTTGAGCAGCTGAAATCCTGCCAAAAATTGAAATAAAATTTAATGAAGATAGAAGTGTTTTTGCATTTTTCGGGGGTTTCTAGTAACTATTTTTTGAGCTCCAACTATAAATACAAGATTTGGAACTTTATTTTAAAAGTTAGGAAGTTAGAGAGTTGGTAAAGCCATTGAGAAATTATTGATCATTTATTATGAGAATTAAATTTTTGTATATTTCAATTCTTCTTTATATTTTCTTCTACATTCAACTCTTGTGAGGGTTGGAGGAGTGTTAGTTGATAGGATATCTCTTTCTACACCTTTTTGAGAGGTGGGTAGTGAGGTTCTAAATTAATAAGGTTTAAGTGTTAGCCTTGTAAAACACTTATGAAAGGTTTAAGTGTGAGTCTTGAGAAAAACACTTAGGTTGTAAAAAGTTTTAAGTGTGAATCTTGAGAAAAATACTTGGGTTGTAAGAGGTTAGTGTTGAGCTTAGAAAATCACATTTTGTAAAGGTTTAGTGTGAGCCTCAAAACACTTAAAACAATCTTGAGAAATAAGATTGGGGTGGTTCAAAATCCAAACTTGGGGATAAGTTAGGTAGGAGATGTAGGATGGATGATAATATGAACTCCTTAAAATCATCGTGTCTTTATGTTTGTTACTTTGCTTCCATTCTTTCATCCTTTCATTATTTTCTTCTTTCATTAACTTCACAATCTTTCTTAATCAAATAAAATTTTAATTAGCCCTATTCATCCCCCTTTAGGGCAACTTCATTATTATTATTACTACTATTATGTATGAATATTTTAATTTTAAAGTTAATTTTTTAATACTAACAATAATTCAAACACTAATAATATATTTTTCATTTTAAAAAATAAGAGAATCTAATAAAGGACGTATTAGCATATCTGCAAAATTAAATTTTATAAAGTGAAAGATACTATCATAATAAATTATTAATTTTATTGTTTGATTAAATTTTAAGATATAAATAAATTAAATAATCTTGCAGTGAAAAATATATAAATTTTTTAGAGCATAATTGTTTATTATATTTTTAGTAAATAGAGTTATTTTTAAAAGATGTTATGAACTATTTTTCAAACTTAATATTATTTAATAGTCTATCAATATAAAATTTAGGAATAAATACAAAAAATTACCACGTGATTAGATGCATTTTTACTTTATTATTCATATTAATAATAATATTATTATTTTATAAATAAAATTTTAATATAATATTATCTTTAAATAATAAAAATATTTTACATGTATTTTACTATCAATATAACTATTTAAATACTTTTAAAAATATTATAGATTAATTTTAAAAAAATTTTATTCCTAATAAAATTAAAAGTGCATCTTATTTTTTATTTATTGTGAGTTTTTAATTACTTGAATACTTTATATACTGCTTAATAAATAATTTTACTATTGACAAATATTATTTGAATATAGTATTATATATTTTTAATAATATTACTGAGTAAGATACTAAAATGCGATTATACAAAATTATAAATTCTTAAATGTCATGAAAAATATCACATTTTTTTAAGTGAAAAAATGTTTAACTATAAAGCACATTTTTATACTTTTCCCTAAAATTTAGGGTTATTTGCAAAAAAAAAAAAAAAAAAAAAAAAAAAAAAAAACAACAACTACCTTTAGCGTTTTTTGCAATTTAATCACAACATTTCAATTTTGGAAGATTAAAACATAAATTTTTAAAATTTGGCAATTTGAAACTAGGGCTGAGCGCGGGTCGCGGAGAACCCGAACTGTCCTGAAAAATCAAACCGAAAATCTCCAGAACCGAAAATATCCGTTGATCGTTTGACTTTCTCTGAACCGAACTGTCCCGAAAATTTTTATTGGGGCGGGTCTGGAGATAATGAGTTCTCCGAACCGAGAACTGAACCGAACCGAATTGCTCCAAACCGAAGAACCGAAACCAGAATCGATAATTTACTATATATATTTATATATGTGTGTGTGTTGTGTGAGTATGTATATTTTAAAAATTTTACAAATAGTTATTATCTTAATTTTTTTTATGATGTATTATAAATTATAATGTTGAATTGTTGATAATCAATTATTGATAAGTTAATGTATTATAAATGTAATATCTGTGTCCTTGAACTGGATTAATTAAAGTTAATGATAATTAGGGATTATTCAATTATATTAAATTGATGTGAATTAGAGTTGATGTTTATTATGTTGATAAGGAAGTAAATAATGTTTTTATAAGAAATAGTTAAGTTTTATTAAAGGAAGTTTGGAAGGATGCAATTGTAAAAGAAAATAAGGACTTGATTGAAAGGATTGCAAGTAGAAGGACCAAGAGATAAGGAATAGGAAGAGATTTAAGTGGAAAGAAGAAGAAGAATAAAAGAAAAAGAAAAGGAAAGAAAGAGAAAAAGAAAAGAAAGAAAAGAGAAAGGAAGAGAAAGAAAAGAGAATGAAGTAATCTGGGAGTTAGGATCCAAAATTTAGCAGCAAAGAAGAAGGAATTCTGCTGGAGAAAGTAGTGAGTGACCATTAAACTTGAGTTTTGATCAAATTATTATTTGATTTGGATTTGAATTTAAATATATGAAAGTGATGTTTAAATATGAGATTTAGAAATAACTATGATGTATACATGTTGTAGATATATTTAAAATTATTGGTTATGTAAATTCTGAGTTTTTAGGTGTTGAAAAATTAAAATTTTATTTGAAATCGTTGTTGCTGTCGACCCAGAAGGCCAGAGGGCGGCGCCTCTACGTTAAGGCGGCGCCTGCGTACCTCGGTGACGGCGCCTCCGTGATGGTGGGCGGTGCCTCCGCAATGAAGCCAGTGCCCTTGAAGCGAAGTCGGCGCCTCTGCATGCATGGTCGGCGCCTCTGCACGCGTTAGCGGTGCCTCCGTGAGCATAGTCGGGGCTCTGTGCGCGAAGTCGGCACCCTCGCACAGAGTCTGCGCCTCCGCGAACTGAAACGCGTCCGATTTGACTATTTACGGTCCCAATTTAATTATAACAGTGAACCAAACAATAGATTAACATTCCAGGACATTTGAAATGTCACAAAACGAGTTTAAATCTTCAAAGTTGGATATATTGATGAACGGTCGATATTGGATGGTCGAGACGCGCATCATTGCTTAAGAAGGACCTAACTTTCGGCATCGGATGAGCCACGGGGCCCATAACATATCAAATTGAAGCTAACTCAAAGAGCTATATGGTTTCTATTAAAGGAACCTGACGAACTCCGTTTTGATGTTCAAATTCGACCATTTAGGCCTCCGTTTGGGGCTTCAAAGTTTTAGTTGAAAATATAGTTTTAAGTATGCATGGAATAATTGGGTAGTTGTATATAGTCAAAGCCTAGGGCCGAATACACGTCCTACCATATAGGTGTATACGAACTTACTCCTTCTTAGTAAGGACCTATTGACTTAAGAAGTAGAATAAATAATTATAGAAATTTTGAAGTCTCCGAGTAGAGACTAAAGTATGTACATTAACAATGAGGCCGGAAAGATAATACAATAAGGAAATGAGGATTTAAGTAAAGTATCCAATATAATTAAGTGGAACTAAGATTTCAATCCTAAAGAAAAGGAATGATGAGAGATTAAGTAAATATATATATATATCTAACCTTATTCCCTTTTGGTAAGGAAAGGTCAAACCTAGAGATGGAAAGTTAAATGGAGACATTATAATATTCGATGTTTTAGTCAATAGGGATGATGTTCAAGTATCCAATATTGAGACTAAAAATTGAGTTAACTCAGCGGAATCCAATTATAGAAATTTTGAAGTCTTCGAGTAGAGACTAAAGTATGTACATTAACAATGAGGCCGGAAAGATAATACAATAAGAAAATAAGGATTAAAGTAAAGTATCCAGTATAATTAAGTGGAACTAAGATTTCAATCCTAAAGAAAAGGAATGATGAGAAATTAAGTAAATATATATATATCTAACCTTATTTCTTTTTGGTAAGGAAAGGTCAAACCTACAGATGGAAAGTTAAATGGAGACATTATAATATTCGATGTTTTAGTCAATAGGGATGATGTTCAAGTATCCAATATTGAGACTAAAAATTGAGTTAACTCAGCGGAATCCAATTATAGAAATAGGGAGTTTAAGAATGATGTTTTATACGAGAGGCACAATGAGATACCAATGAAGCTAGAATACTCGAGAACTCCTAAAATAAAGTGATGTAATTTTAATTGAATATAACCATAAGGATTGAGATTCCTTATCGAGGACATGGAAGATTTGTAGAGGTGTATATTCGATGTCGGGGGCCAAATACACGTAATATTATACAGAGATATATGTCCATGCAGGAAAAATAGTTGGAAAATATGTATAGTCGTTGCCTGTGGCCGAATACACACGTTACTATAATGTAAGTGGATAGATGTGCGTAACCGGTACCTGGGGCCGGATGCACATGATACTTCATAAGATTAAGTTAGTGAATGAGTATAGCTGTTTCCTAGGGCCGGATATATATGTTATTATAATGTGAGTGAGTATATGTGCGTAACCGATGCATGGGGCCGGATGCACACGATACTTTGTAAGAAAAAGCTAGCGGATGTGTATAACCGTTGCTAGGGGCCGAATACACCGTGTATAGCCGTTGCCGAGGGCCGGATACATGTATGCATAGCCGTTGCCAAGGTCCGGGTGCATAATCTGTTATGAAGATGTAAGATTACATCTGAGATATATATAGAGCTGTTGCCTGGGGCCAGCTACATATATTATTTTGGTTTGACCTTTGAGTTATTATGGGCCTAAGTGCTGATCACACTTAAGTGATGTTACCACGAGTACTGAGCATGAATGAATACTTACGAGATATTATAGTGCTGAATGATATTGCACTTAAGATCACATTGATGGTGTGTGTTGATGATGATCTTGTTGTTAATATGTTTAAGTATAATATCAATAAATATATGGTGAGGTGTTGATTAGTTTTAATTATTGATTTATCTTTTTATATACTACTTGAATTAGAAAGGAATTATTTTATGTTTGAATCTCTGATTTTTATAAGAGAAAGGCTAGGTAGTGAAGCTATATAGGTGTTGTTATAGCATACCTATTTAATACTGATGGTTATTGAATCCCTATTATTTCCTACAATAGATATGTATAGAAAGGAGAATTTTATGAAATATTCAAATGGGTAATAGATGTGGTTGTTCTGAGACTGAGATATGTTCGAATCTCTGATTTTTATAAGAGAAAGGCTAGTTAGTGAAGCTATATAGATATTGTTATAGCGTACCTATTTAATACTGATGGTTATTGAATTCTTATTATTTCCTACAATAGATATGTAAGGGATTTTATGAAA
>CATIWO010116448.1:0-32979 GCA_949673435.1 Macaranga tanarius | reverse complement strand
GAAGGGGTTGATATCCAACCAAGCTAACTAATTCAAAGATGGTGGCTTCTTATATTCAAAGATGTGGAATTCCAAGTCTTTGGTTGACTTGGAATGTTGACTTTGAATGGTGACTAGCAATAGTTGCTAGGCATGAAAAATGTGTTACCAATGGATTATTTAATTAACAAGAAATGAGTATATTACTAATCTTGTACTAGAAATTTTTGGCTAAGGCATTTGTAAGAGAGAGTTTGGTTATTCAAACTAGAAAAAGGTAAGAAAAGAGTGTCTTCTTCTTCCTTAGTTCTTGAGTGAACCTTTCAATATCACAAGTGTTGTGATATCTCTCTCTACACCATCATCCTTGCAAGCAAACACTAAGTTTCATAACCTTCAACATCAAAAGGCTTTCACAAGTTCTTGGGTTCCATCAAGAGAGGCTTGTGTGGAGAGCTTATTGGTGCTTGAAGATCAACCAAGTCAAACCGTGTGTCACAAGCTAGAGGCTTCAAGTTTGGGGAGCTCGAAGCTAGTGGATCGCAACGATCAAAAACATATCGAGCGTTCTACAAACTAAGGAGTATTGTAAGTGTTACTTATCTCTTAGTATGTAGGACTTGTAATTTGATTACAAGCCTATTTGATTATTGCTAAAATAATGTCCATAAGCGTGATATGTTAGTTGTGTAAATTGCATGTGATTTGGATATTGTGGCATGAATGGTTTCTAACTTGGTGCAAGAGTTGCATGCAACTAAAAATTTCTAAAATTTCGCATATTTAGTTGCTTAGATCTCCATTCCCTTTAGTAGGTTGCATTTAAGAAGAGATGGAGATAGTACTTGAAGATAAAGATAAGATTGAAGCTTAAAGTTGGAAGGTTATCCTCACATCAGGGGACATGGCCGTGCGCTTTCCCATGTCTAAGTTGCATGCCCATGCCTGAATTGAAGAAGAGCTAGTTACAGAGCACATGAGCATGCGCACGCCCATGTGTGAGGCACACACCCATGCACATGACCATGCCTGATTCCAATATTTTAGAGTTATTTTAATGCATAGGCATGTCCAATTGTTGCGTACCCATGCGTGATGATGTGCCAGCCAATCAAAAGTTGACTTTAAGCTGGAGTTTGGATAGATTGAAGCTCATCTTTTAAGCATATGTTTAGATAGAGTTTGGGAGAGTTTAAATGACCTTTTTTTATTAGGAAACTAGGTCTTTTAAATAGAACCATCTATTTTTTATCAAGGGAGTTTTTAGTTTTTGTTTTAATTCTGGTTTTAGTTTTCTATTCTCTTTGTTCTTCAGAAGATATTTTCAGTTTATTTTGCTTAGTTCATAGTAGAGGAGATACTTGGCTTGAAGTTGGAAGAGCAAGGCTTCCTTACATCATTTGGAAGGGGGTTTTCTTATATCTCTCTTTTATTTAATTGTTATTATATTCAGAATGGTTTTCATTTCTTCTTTATTTTCTTTTATTCTTAACATGAGTAGCTAGATCCTTTCTAGGGTTCTTATTCTAAATTGAATATGTGCTTCTTGTGATTTATATTAGATTCCTATATTTAAATCATTAGTCGTTGTTGTGCTTAATATCATTTTAGGACTGATCACCCTAAGACTGAATTGACACTATAGGCTTAATCGAGAGATAGGTTCTGTAGGATTAGGCAATGACCTATTGATTGCTTGATTAGTTGAGAGATAATTAAGTGGATTAATATTGATTAAAGTTTGTGTTTAAAATTGGAATTAAAAGGCATTAGGTGGTGAGAGCCGGTAAACTTAGTGTTAATTAATCTCCCATTAATTATAGGTTTATCTGAGAGGAAAATCTATAGTTACTAAGATCCCTTCAAAATGAATTAGAAATAGTTAAACCTAGTTAGTTAATTAATTCTTTGAAATGGTCCAATTGAGAATAAGAACCCTAGTTTTTAATATTTGTTTGAATTTGAATTTTACTTTAGTTTGTTTTGGTTTTAGTTTTTAAGGAATCTAAACTCTATTTTGTTGTCTGAATAAACAAATATAGTTAGTATTTCAGTATTCAATTTACAATCTCTGTGGAACAATATCTTATTTACTACTTGATATGATTCTGTGCGCTTACGGATTTTATACGCATTACTACGTATCCCTAGTGTAGTATTTGTTTATTGATAAAAAAAGGAATTTATTCAAAGTTCATTCGCATTAAAATTGTATTAAGTGATTCGGCCTCAACAAAATTGAAGGAAGCCATATTGATCATCATCCGTTGCATCAACAAAATTCGTGGGTAAGCAAATCACCCTTCAAAAACTTATCAATTTGCATATTTTCTACTTGTTTTTCTTTCTCTACCTATCCTACATCATTCTACATCTTTAAACCCTTCTTTTACCTGCTAAATACCCAAAATTCGTGTATAAATAGACTCCAAATTTCAGACATATCGGAAATCACCTAAAACAGCCCACACTTACATCTTTTAGCTTATCTTTCACTAATAGCTTTAGTTATCTAGTTTGATTTGTGATTCTCTTAGAAGTAGTAAGAGTTTAGCTCAATTAAAAACTCAAAAGGAAATTCTTTGTGTGTGTTCAATTGTGAGTGCATTGGAGAGTTTCCAATTAATTGAGAGAAACACGTAAGGGAGTGTTAGGATAGAAATTTTTTTTCTTTTAATTTCTATTTCAGATTTACATCATGGATACAAAGGAGAAGCTTACATTGGATGCAATATAAGCTATGTTGCAAACGATATGACTCGACAAGAGGATATAAAGAGTGATAATCAAAAGGTCCATGAACGATTGGCAAGGTTGGAGATAGCGACCCCTATCCGACTAAGGGAGACCTAGTGCATTCTCTTCAACAAATTAGAAGAAGAAGCAGATGAATAAGAATCAACACGTGCCAACAAAGGCAAGACCAAAGATGGGAATTTGGGATTAATCAAGATGAAGATTCCAGCTTTTCAAGGGAAGAGTGATCCAGAGGCATACTTAGAATAGGAGAAAAAGGTTGAAAGAATGTTTGAGTGTCATAATTATACTGAAGATAAAAAGGTAAAATTGACCGCCGTGGATTTCACTAACTATGCTAGTGTATGGTGGGATCAATTCACCTTTATTAGGCGTAGAAGTAGAGAAGGACCAATTACATCATGGTTTGAGATGAAAACCATAATGAGGAAGAGATTTATATCTCAACACTATTATAGAGAGGTGTACAACATGTTATAAAGGTTGAACCAAGGCTCTAGAAGTGTTGAAGTGTATTTCTGAAAGATAGAGATGGCCATGACTCGAGCTAATATTGAGGAGGATAGAGAGGCTACCATGGCATATTTTCTATCAGGTTTGAATTATAAAAGTGCTAACCTTGTTGAATTGCATCATTGCATCATTATGTAGATTTAGAGGACATGGTACACATGGCAATCAAGGTGGAAAAGCAATTGAAGGTGAAAACCAAGACAAATTCGACTTCCACATCTACATGGAAATCGAATTGGAAGAACAAGGGAGGAGAAACAAGTGCAAGTAAGGGCAAGTTTAAGCTAAATAAAAGCAAAGATGTTACTACATCAAAGACACAACCTAAGGATGACAAATCCAAGGGTAAGTCAAGTAATATTCAGTGCTTTAAATATTTGAGATATGGGCATAAATCTACACAATGTCCAAATGCTAAGATCATGACCCTACACAAAGGTGAGGTGGTGAGTGAGAAAGAGGATGATGATGATGATTTGAGTGACATATCATCATTAGAGGACACATCTGATATGGAGGATGAATCAGCCCTACAAGGACCAATTTACACTTTGGTTACTAGGTGTGCCTTAAACATGCAAGCTAAGGAGGAAGAGGTACAACGTGAGAACATCTTTTATACTCAATGCATGATACATGATAAATTGTGTAGTATGATTATAGATGGTGGAAGTTGTACTAATGTTATTAATGCTATATTAGTTGATAAATTAGGGATTAAAATAACTAAACATCCTAGACCTTATAGATTACAATGGTTGAATGAAGGTGGGAATATTAAAGTCACTAGGCAAGCATTGATTACATTCTCTATTGGGCGTCATTGTGATGAGGTATTATGTGATATAGTTCCTATACAAGCTAGTCACATATTATTAGAATGTCTATGGAAATATGATAAGTGAGTCATGTATTATGGCTTTACTAACAAATATTCATTTAAGATGAATGGTAGGAATATCAATTTTTTACCTATGTCGCCTAAGGAAGTGTATGAGGATCAAAAAATTCTGAGTGAATGTGAGAGTGCACATGAAAAAGAAAAGTTGCACTAGCAAAAGGAGAGTTATGAGAAAAGCCAAGAGATACGTGAGGAAAGAGAGGAAAAAGGAGAAAAAATAGAGGGGATGTGCAGAGAGAGTAAAATAGTGAGATTGCACATACAAAAGGGGAGAATAGTGTACAAAGAGTGGTAAAAAAAGAGGTAAAAGGCAATTTCTTTGCAAGAGAGGGTGACATTAGAAAGGCTTATCTAAGCAAGCAACCTATGATACTATTGGTATTCAAAGGTGCATGTTTATCTTTTGATACTAGCCCAATTCTCACTTCTCTACCTAGTTCTTTTCAAGTGTTGTTGCAGGAATTTAAGGATTCATTTCCTGAGTCTATGCCTAATGGTTTACCACCATTAAAAGGGATAAAACATCAAATTGATTTTGTTCTTAGAGCACAAATTCTGAGGCCAGCCTATAGGAGTAATCCCGAAGACACTAAGGAACTATAAAGACAAGTAGATGAGTTGATGTCTAAAGGATTGATTAGAGAAAGTATAAGTCCATATGTTGTATCCATGCTACTTGTGTTTAAAAAGAATGGAACATGGCGTATGTGTATTGATTGTCGAGCTATTAACAAAATCACTGTAAACTATCACCATCCTATACCTCATTTAGATGACATATTAGATGAATTACATGGTGCATGCATATTTTCTAAAATTGATTTAATGGCTGGGTATCATCAAATTAGAATGAAAATTAGTGATGAATGGAAAACTATCTTTAAAATAAATTATGGGTTATATGAGTGGTTAGTCATGCCATTTGGTTTAACTAATGCTTCTAGTAGATTCATGCATTTAATAAACCATGTTTTGAGGGATTTTATAGGTAAGTTTATTGTTGTCTATTTTGATGATATACTTATGTATAGTAAATCACTAGAGGACTATGTTATACATGTTAGATCAGTTTTTAGTGTTTTACAATCACAAAAGTTATATGCTAAGCTTGCTAAATATTCATTTTGTGTACTTAAAGTTATATTTTGAGGATATGTTGTTAGTGAGCATGGTATAGAGGTTAATCATGAGAAAATTAAGGCTATTGAAACTTGGCCTACACCTAGGAATATCGGGGATGTTCATAGTTTCCATGGCTTAGCTAGTTTTTATAGATGTTTTGTGCATGATTTTTCTAGCATAGTTGCCCCTTTGACAGAAGTATTTAAAAAGAATGTTGGATTTAAGTAGGAAAAGGAATAAGAGGATGCTTTTAACATGCTGAAATATAAATTAATTTTTGCACCTATTCTTATTTTTCCTAACTTTGATAAGACATTCGAGATTGAATGTGATGCTTTTGGTGTGGGAATTGGAGTTGTTTTAATGTAAGAGGGTAAGCCAATTACATATTTCAGTGAGAAATTAAATGGCGCAGCACTTAATTACCCGACATATAATAAGGAGATGTATGTCTTGGTAAAGGCATTGGAGATGTGGCAACATTACCTACTGTCTAAGGAGATTTTGTTATCCATACTGACCATAAGAGTTTGAATCATTTGAAGGGACAAAATAAGCTTAACAAAAGACATGCTAAGTGGAGTGAGTTTTTTAAGTCTTTCCCTTATGTTATCAAATACAAACAAGGTAAGGAAAGCATTGTGGCTGATGCATTGTCAAGGAGGTATATTTTACTTAACACTTTGGATGCTAAATTGCTTAGTTTTGAGCATATTAAGGAATTATATGCACATGATCCTGATTTTAGCAATGTATATAATGTATGTGAAGACATTGCCTTTGACAAATTTTATAGAAATGATAGATATTTGTTTCATTTAAAGTAACTTTGTATGCCTAGATGTTCATTGTGTTTGTTGTTGATTAAGGAGGCACATGAGGGAGGTTTGATGGGACACTTTGGCATAGCTAAGACATTAGATATTTTACATGAGCATTTCTTTTGGCCTAACATAAAATCTGATGTATCTAAGTATTGTGCTAATTGTATTATATGTTTGCAAGCTAAGTCTAAAGTACATCCGCATGGTTTGTATACACCATTGCCTGTTCCATAATCACCTTGGGTAGACATATCTATGGATTTTGTACTTGGACTACCTAGGACTAGGCATGGTAATGATAGTATATATGTGGTTGTTGATAGGTTTTCTAAGATGACACATTTTATTCCATGTCATAAAACCGATGATGAATCACATATTTCTGATTTATTCTTTAAGAATATAGTACGTTTGCATGGAATACCTAAAACTATTGTGAGTGATAGGGATACTAAGTTTTTTTCCTACTTTTGGAAGACTTTGTAGGTGAAATTAGGAACTAAGTTGTTATTTAGTACAACATATCATCCACAAACCGATGGCCAAACCGAAGTTATGAATAGGATATTAAGATAACTCATGCGTGCTATAATTAAGAAGAATATGAAATCTTAGGATGAAATTTTGCCTCATGTAGAATTTGCATATAATAGGGCTGTGCATTCATCTACCCATTATTCACCTTTTAAAATTGTGTGTGGTTTTAATCCTTTAACACCATTGGATCTATCACCTTTGCTTATGAGTGAGCAAATTAATTTAGATGGTGATCGAAAGACAGATTTTGTGCACAATTTACATGAAAAGGTAAGGCAAAATATCGAATGGAGAAATCAACAAGTGGCTAAGCAAATGAATAAAGGACGTAAATAGTTAATTTTTGAGCCTGGAGATTGGGTTTGGTTTTATTTGCATAAGGAAAGGTTTCCTACTCAAAGAAAATCTAAGCTACATCCTAGAGGAGATAGACCATTTCAAGTTATGGCAAGAGTCAATGACAATGCCTACAAATTAGATCTCTCATGTGAGTATAATATTTCAGCAACCTTTAATGTATCTGACTTACTTTCTTTTGATTTTAAAGGTGAAGATTCGAGGACGAATCCTTTTAAGGAAGGGGGCAATGATGCATATGGACATGCGAGTACAAAGCCAAATTCAAATCCTTTGAATTATAATGGACCAATCACAAGATACCGAGCTAAAAAGATCAAAGATGCTGCCAAGGAACTTGTGCAAAGGAGTCTCGAGCCTTTGGGATAAAAAGGAGATGAATTGGAAGAAACTAAGTTAGTTAATTTACTTAGTTGTGTTCAAGACGATACACGCCCGTGTTCCAGGAGCTTAAAATATCCAGAAAGGATACACGGCCAGAGACACGCCCGTGCATCCAACCGTGTAAATATTCTGTCTCAAAATCATAGTCGAAACACGCCCGTGTATGATCAAAGGCCAGACCGTATTCCAAGCCTTGTAATTGTCTGCCAGTTTTTCATGGTGACAATATGCCTGTGTCTTATTTGACACGCCCGTGTCCCGATTGTGATTCCTATCCGATTTATGGTTTAATTGGGAGTTTTCTTTATATTAGAATTTGTGTTTAGTTAGGAATACTCTTGTTTATTCCTAAGTAGTTATTTTCTTTCAGAATAAGTTTAGGTTTAGGATCACAAGTCTATAAATACTGTATCAAACATCATTATTAAAATATAGTTGATTGATTTGATTCAAATTCTTAATTGAATTTTCTTGAGTTCTTACGAGAGCTAAAACCCGAATTTACTTCGAGCGTGTTGCAATTAAAAACCTGATAATTAGAGGTGCTAGTTGTTAGATAACTCGTGTTACTAATTTCTATAGTTTATACTAGATAGATCCTTGGATAACAATCTCAATAGATTGAATGAATCCTAGTTGTTAGATAACTAGTGGGACGTATCAAGTAGAAACCAAGGCATAACAATTGGCTTGCTCTTGGTGAGACCATCCCCTTCTAGATAGTGCATCTGCTACTTTATTCTCTACGCCTTTCTTGTAAGCAATGCTATAATCTAGCCCCAGTAATTTCACTAACCCTTTTTGCTGAACCATGGTGTGAACTCTTTATTGTAACAAATGTTTGATGCTTTCTTAATCTATTTTGATAATGAAATGGGCATTTTCTAAGTAGTGTCTCCATTTATGCACAACAAAAAGAATTTCCAGCAGCTCCTTTTTATAGACAGAAAGTTCCTGGTTCTTCTAACTTAACGCCTTACTAATGAAAGTAATTGGTCTTTGTTGTTGCATGAGTACTGCTCCAACACTTTTGCCACTGGCGTCTGTTTCCAAGGTGAAGGGCTGATTGAAATCTGGAAGAGCTAAAACTGGAGCAGTTACCATTGCTTTCTTGAGTTGCTGAAAGGCAATCTCTGTAGCATTACTCCAACAAAAAGCATTCTTCTTAAATAATGCAGTAAGTGGCCTACTAATCACCCTATAACCTCTAATAAATTTTATGTAGTAGCTAGTGAGACCAAAAAATCCTCGCAATGACTTGACTAAAGTAGGCACTGGCCAATTTTGCATTGCTTCGATCTTATTAGGGTCAGTACTCACCCCTTCAGCTGATATAATGTGCCCCAAGTACTCAATTTAGCATTGAGCAAAGGAATATTTAGAGAGCTTGGCATAGAGTTGGTGTTTCTGTAGCAATTTGAGAGTAATTTCCAGATGTGCTAGGTGTGATTCAAAGGTAGAGCTGTACACTAAGATATCGTCAAAGAAAACTAGAATAAATTTTCTCAAGTGTTGCTCAAAGATGTGGTTCATGAGGGATTGAAAAGTAGTTGGGGCATTGGTCAATCCGAAGGGCATGACCTTGAATTCATAATGACCATGATGTGTCCAAAAAGCACTTTTATGAGTGTCTTCCTTTTTCACTCTGATCTGATGGTACCTTGCCTTCAAATCTAACTTAGAGAAATAAGCTGCTCCTTTAAGCTCATCCAACAAATCATCGATAATAGGAATAGGAAATTTATTTTTAATGGTTAAGGCATTAAATTGCCTATAGTCAATACAGAATCTCTAGGATCCATCCTTTTTCCTCACTAGCAAAACTGGTGAAGCAAAAGGACTAGTGCTTGCTTGTATAGTAGAACTTGTGAGCATCTCCTTTACTTGCTTCTCAATTTTTGCTTTCTAAAAATGAGGTTGCCTATAAGGCCTAATGTTGACTGGTTGAGCTCCCTCTTTTAATATAATTGCATGATCATGACTCCTTTCAGGTGGCAAAGTCTTGGGATCCTCAAATACTATTTGATACTTCTGTAATAAAAGGGCCAATGCTTTCGACATACCAGCAACAAAAGTGGAGTCTAACAACATACAGCCACCATTCGATGGTTGTCCCATGCTGGTGCATTTCACAGAGTATAGTTGAGCTATGTTGTGCATCCATCTTCTATTAAAAAAAGTTTGCATATTCTTACCAGTCATCATTGTCAACTTTCCCACTTCAGTAATTGCAGTCAACACTATAGTTTCACCATCTCTGTTAAATGAAAGCTTCATCTGTAGAAAATAAAAAATAATGGGGTTGTAACATTTCATCCAGTACACTCCAAACACCATGTCATAAACCCCAAGTGGTAGTGTTCTCATATCATATTCAAACTCATACCCTTATATACTCCATTTTAATCCAACACATGTTGAAGTACTGATCATATGTGCACCATTAGCCACTTTAACTACTAGATTCTTATCATTAGTTATAACACATCCCACACTAGTAATCATGTCAATATCCATAAAACTGTGGGTGCTGCCACTATCGATGAGTATGATGATCTGCTTCCCATTGACTTCTCCTTTTATCTTCAATGTAATTGCATTTGCACTCCCTTCAATGGCATGCAACAAAATCTCTACATTATCAGATTCCTCAACCTCCACTTCATTGATCTCCTCCTCCTGATTCTCTACCGCCTCTTCCTTTGTGCATGTCATAGCATTCAACTATTTAGTTTTACAGACATGTCCTATAAAATATCGATCCCCACACCTAAAGCATTGTCCTAAATTCTTTCTCTGCTCAATGAGGTTATTTCGAGTTTTCTGTTGGTTATGGGTTATAGTATCTAGTTTGGGTTAGGGGTTAGTGTCTAATTTATTTTCAAGTTTAAAATAATTAGGTCTATTCTGGAATGGGGTGCTAAATGTGGCTTGAGGTTTGAGGGAAAGTGGAGACGGTTGAGTACTGGTGGTGTATTTGGGGTTATAATAAGAAGGGTTAGGTGTTTTGGCTAAGAATTTCTATTTTTTGAACATGGCATTTATGGATTCTGCTTGTAAGCAAGCTTGCTCATAAGCTTGTTGAAGGTTTGAAGGTTTGAAGGTCTGAATATTTTCACCATTGGCCTCAACTCTTTACTAAGACCACTGATGAAACTAGATACAAAGTATCCCTCATCCAACCATGGGTGGTATTTGAGCATAAGGGACCTCATCTCTTCAAATCTCTCCTAATACTCCTCCACTGTTCCTTTCTATTTTAGCTTATTGAATTCTTCTACCATATCAAACACAGTTAGCTTACCAAACCTTTGACATAATGCCTCTGTAAATTTCTCCCAATCCTTACTCGTCTGTACCATTTGCCAACCTTGGTACTATATGTCTGCTTTTTCCCCTAGATATAAGGTGGCCAAATCTACCTTCTGCTCCTCATGTACGCCATATAGTTGAAAATATTTTTGACATTTTCGAATCCATGTTCTGGGGTTAGTACCCTCAAAAGTGAAGAGCTCAAGTTTAGGTACCCTAGGATTAAATCCTTAACTATTACTGGTAAACAGAGAGATGGATTCAACTAGCTCTGTGGGTTTGTTAAAAGGGAGGGTGGGTATGGGTAAGATTCCTTTACCAGTATTTCTTGAGCTGTCAACAGCTTTCTGAGCAGAGGAGGATGGTTGAGACTCTGTCACCTTTTATGGAGATAGTGCAGGTTGAGGAGCAACAGTCAAGGTCTTCATCATGGCCATCAATTAATCCAATTTGCTTTGTATAGTAAGCTGAGAATTGTGATTCTCGTGGAGCTGTTTGGTATGCATATCCAGATGGCCATCCACCTCCTTCATAAACTCCTTGCTTCATTGATCTAAGAGCTGTACGTGGTCCTCCATACCTTGTAATTGTTGAGTTGGAGTCGCTTGTGTTTTTTTCTTAGCCATCCTCACAAGGTCAGCTATGGTTTTTTTGGGATCAGACTGCTCTGATACCATTTGTTACATAACAGTATCAAGGTCAAGAATAGAGAGAGGAGAGGAAGGAAAAGAAAGAGAATAGAGATAATAGCAGAGATTTGTATTAATTTTTCCAAGATAATTCCCTCCATACAATGACAGTAATATTTATAGACTCAGGCTATAACAGACTCCTTCTAGAATTCTCTACTGATAGACTCTCTCATGCTACTACAGCTAGAATAACAGAAATAAGAAAAGGATAAATAACACAGCAAATGACACACCAATACAAAATGACAAACAATAACTTTCTTCTGCTGCAATCATTCTTCTACTAATAACCAGGCCCATCAATAGCATTTCCAACTCCATTCACAAATTGGGCTATAACATAAATTAGGGCCAAAGTATGAAATCTGTTCCTCAATCTCATGAAATTTGTTTACCAAGAATCTCTATAAATTAAGCTCAATATGAGGTGTAACATAATTTCCTAATATTTCTATTTTTGCTACACCTGTATTCATGTATTTAAAGAAGAATTGTAAAACTCATTTGAACATAGAAAAATAATATAAAATTCTCTTCTTATAACTTTGTTAATTCTCCTTCACTAATCTTTGTTGTAGTTTTACCTTTTATAGCTGGATTATCCAACTTGATTCAGATTATTATCAAAAATAGGAAATATATATATTTTAGAGCTAAGGGGCCAGGTCCACCCATCATTAAGCCAACCATTATTTCTTATATAGATTAAAATGGAAAAATTAAATAAAGGAGACTAGACCAAATCCACCATTATGTCTGCTATGACAATGTGTGCGTGTGTGTATATATATATAGTTTGTTTTGAAACATGTTTATAATGGGCGGTTAAGCGTACAAAATTAGTACAAAACTAAAACCTTATCACATAACAAACTTCAAGCCTCAAGTTGCTTCAAATCTTAAAAATGGCTTCCACACGCGTGTCCAGCTACTATATATATAATCAATGCTATCATCAAACCTTAAAGCACACAACATTGATCCCAAACCTTAAAACATACTACACTAATTTTGTTTCCCCTTATTTTTTTAGCTCTTAGTTGAGTTCTGAATGAGATGCCTCCTATATCTCTTCCATGGAAAAATGATGTGTTCCTCAGCTTTAGAGGTGAAGATACTGGCAAGAATTTCACCAACCATCTCCATGATGCATTATGTCAAAAAGGAATTGCAACTTTCAAGAAAGATCAACAACTTGAGACCTTTTCTCAAGTTGAAATCCGTAAAGCAATTCAAGATTCAAGCATTTCAGTAGTCATTTTTTTTGAAAGACTTTGCTTCTTCTGTAAGGTGTTTAGATGAACTTGTGGACATTTTTCAGTGCATGAAAGCTAAGGGGTAAATAGTCTTGCCAGTTTTCTACAGGATTGATCCAGCTGAAGTGAGGAAATAGACAAGAAGATTCGGAGATTCATTTGCTAAGTATGAACAACTTTTTAGATATAACATCAATAAGGTGGAACGATGGAGAGTTGCGGCAACAACAATGGCCAATCTCTCCGGATGGGATCTACAAAATAGGTTAGAGTTTCACTTTGATTTCTTTTTTCTATATATGATTACTTATTAGAGAAAAATGATACCCTTTTCATATAAATTAAGTTGCTACAATGAATTTTCATGATTTTTAATTTTGTTCATTTTCTGATGCTTACAACAATGGTCAACTTAGTACTTGAAAATGCTTATTACATTACAGGCACGAGTTAGAGCTTATTGAGGAAATTGTTAAAGAGGTAGTGAAAAATTTAAGAAAATCAAGTCATAGATTCTCAGGCACAACAAAAAGTTTCATTGGAATGAATTCAAGGTTGAATGAAATGATGAATTCGTATTTAAGAAAAGGAGAATTAGATGATGTTGGCTTTGTAGGAATTTATGGGATAGGCGGTATAGGTAAAACAACAATAGCTAAGCTGTGTATACAGAGTTGCGTTGTGAATTTGATGGGAGTTGCTTTCTTGCAAATGTTAGAGAAGCAGAGGAGAAAAATAGTTTAATATCTTTACAATAATAACTTCTTTCTGAAATTCTCATGGAAAGAAAAATAATGGTTTGGGATTTTCATGGTGGAATCAATGAGATGAAGAAGAGGTTAAGTCATAAGAAGGTTCTTATAGTTCTTAATGATGTAAATCATTTGCAGCAGTTGAAATCATTAGCTGGAATGAGTGATTGGTTTGGAAATGGAAGCAGGATCATCATAACAGCTAGAGATGAGCACTTATTGCATTGCCATGAAGTCAAAAAATTTTATAGAGTCAAAGGATTGAATCATGATGATGCTTTTCATCTCTTTTGTTTAAAAGCTTTCAAAAAAGATTATCGTGTTGATGATTATATGGAGTTGTCTAATCACTTTTCAATTTATACTAATGGTCTTCCATTTTTATTTTAGGCTCATTTTTATTTGTTAGATTTGTAAATGAGTGGCAAAGTGCACTGGATAGGCTCAAAGAAATACCCAACAAAGAAATATTAGACAAGTTTTACATAAGTTTTGATGGATTGAAAGAAATAGAGAAGAAAGTGTTTCTTGATATTGCTTATTTCTTCAAAGGGGAGGAGAAAGATTATGTCATCAGAGTACTGGAAAGTTGCGGTTTTTTTCCAGAAATTGGTATAAGAGTTCTCCTCAGTAAATCTCTTATAACAATCTCTAATGACAAAATATGCATGCATGATTTGCTTTAAGAAATGGGTCGAGAAATTGTGCGAAGATCCTACTATGAAGAACCAGGAAAGAGAAGCAGATTGTGGCTATATAAGGATGTGCATCAAATCCTGTCCAATAATACGACATATAACGTTAACAATTCATATCTAATTGTGACAAGTTGTTTTCATAATCTAAATTGTATATCATTGCTTTTGAATGTTTAGGGAACAGAAGAGGTTGAAGGCATTATTGTTGACTCAGGTGAGAAATGAGATGAACATTTGAGTGCCAAAGCTTTCACGAAGATGAGAAAGCTGAGATTGCTCAGACTTCAAAATTTGCAGGTGTCGGATAGCCTGGATTAACTTTCAAGTAAGTTAAGATATCTTAATTGGAATGGATATCCTTTTAAATCTCTGCCATCCACATTCGAGCCAGATAAACTTATTGAGCTGCACTTGCAATCAAGTAATATTGAACAATTATGGAAAGGGATGGAAGTATGTTTTATTTTTTTTATCACTTTGAATTCATAATTAAGTTCATTGATGCAAGATTTTTTTACTTCAGTAATATCTTAAATTGATATTCTACATGTTTTCACATTTTTTTATAGCCTCTAAAGATGTTGAAGGTGATTGATCTGAGTTACTCGTTTAACTTAATCAAGATAATAGATTTTGGAGCAGTGACAAACCTTAAAAAGCTGAACCTCGAAGGCTGTATAAGACTGTCTGAGGTACATCAATCAATTGGAGTTCTGAAAAGGCTCGTGCTATTGAATTTGAAGGACTGTAAAGGTCTTGTCAGGATTCCAAGCAGCATATGCGATTTGAAGTCTCTGAAGACTCTTATTTTGCATGGCTACTCAAAACTGGAAAACTTGCGTGAAGGATTATGGGATATGAATTGTTTGGAGAAGCTACACATTGGTAGAATTGCAGCAAAACCATGGAATTTTGTTCTTCCTTCATGGTTGTTGCCAAGGAAGACTTTGAATTTAATGGATTTTCTACCTTCTGTTCAGTTCTGTGCTCTCTGAAATTATTAGACTTAAGCTATTACAATCTGACAGAAGGAGAACTTCTTAATTGTTAGAGTCGCAGTGGAAGCAATAGGCGATCACAAACAAACACACACATAATAGTAAAATGAAGTGAACAAAAATAGACACAATGATTTACGTGGAAAATCCCAATATGGGTAAAAACCACGGGCAGAAGAGGAGAGATTTCACTATGATAGTAAAAATAGCGTACAAAGAGTGTTTTAGATGGCTAACAATGATAAAAAGGCTGAATTCCCTGACCGTAAATTGATCCAAGGCTTATTTATAGAGTTTGTGGAGAGAAAATAGGAAGAAAAGTACTTCCCAAACGAATTTGGACAACTCTGTATACGACATGGGCGTGTTTTGGCCCGTGTAGTTTTTCGAAGCATAAACTAGTCGAGACACGGCCTAGAACACAGCTGTGTAGCTCCCCGTGTAGCATTATGGAAAAATGGCAGATTCTAATACGACCATGTACCTGTCCGTGTTCAACAACACACCCTGAGACACACTCGTGTCTCTGCCCATGTCTGCCTCCAATATGTAAAACACATACCAAACTCGTCCAAAACTTATCCAAAGTGTGAAGCTAACATGTCTCTCATCAAAATTCATGTTACAAAACACAACACTAATGATCTGAGCTGCTGTCTAAGTGGGATCATTTTACAAGCATACCTACAAGCATTAGCAGACTTTCAAAACTTGAAGATCTTTAATTTACGAATTGTAAGAAGCTGCAGTCGTTGCCAAGTCTTGCATCTGGTATTTTATGCCTTAGTACAGATGATTGCTCTTCCTTGGGAACTTTGCTACCTAACACTATCACCAAACATTACAAACTGGAAAGCCTATGATTTACAAATTGTGAGAGGCTTCAGTCATTGCCTGATCTTTCATCAACTGTCGTAAATCTAAGTGTGGAGGGTTTAACTGCATAAGAAAATTCACCTAATGCATTGAAAAAAGATGATTCAATAGCTTCAGCATTAACTTTTGTAAATCGCATACAATTGGTTGAGGTTCATCAAAAGAAATGTTCAGCATTTGCAAGGCTCACAAGTTACTTGCATTTCGTTCTCAGGCATAGCTCTCAGGTCCATCTCCATTTATTTATCTTCATCAAACACTTTTTATTTATTTTCTCTATCGCATTATAATTTTTCTTCAACTATACTAACCTTTTGTTTTGTCCTTCATGCAGTGCTTGATCAATCCAAGCTCTCATGTGTCAATGTGTTTAGTAGGAAATGAAGTTCCTGGGTGGTTCAACTATCAGGGTATTGGTTCTTCATTAGAGTTGCAGCTACCTTAATAATGGTTCACTGAGAGGTGGATGGGATTTTCGATTTATGTTGTTTTTGAAGCTATTAATGTGGTTCCATTATCAGAAAGTTCAAGTGTTTTCTGTGATTTACATGCATGGATAATGCCAGACCAACTTATGTTTCTTGGTCGGCCTTGTATGCAACTTTCAGGAGACATAAAGGAGCAACTTTGGTTCAATTTCATACCTCGCAGCTCAATGAATTGTGTAGATTAGTGGGAAGCATGTGTGAACGTGAAGGCATCAATTTTCTCAAATGGGTTGAAGGTGAAGTACTGTGGATTTCGTATAATATATGATCATAATGTTGGGGAATTATTCTAATGCCATAGACATTTTGATTATTTGGATCTTCAATCACATAATACTCCTAACAAAAGCAAGAGAAGCAATGATGAAACACGCAATAATAATGGAAGTGGCAACTGTGGTAGTGGAACACATTCAAAGAGATTGAAAGTAACTATGGATCAAATGATCTAAAGATAGGAGGACAGAGGCCGCTAAGAATCAAGAGTTGATATTTGTTTATTGAACATGATCAATAGTAGGGGTGAGCATGGGTCGGGAAAATCCAGGGAAAAAAAAATTTCCAGTACTATACCAAATTTTGAGATTTAAAAATAAAATATCCAGTACTAGTATCAAATTTAAAAGTCTCCATACCGAACCGTACTATTTTTTTGGTACAGGAATTCGGTTCATTCGGAACGGATCGGTATGGTACGGTACGGTTCAGAAATTAAGGGAATTTATATTGTTAATTAAATTTATATTTATTATCAACAAATAAATATTAAAAAAATTTACTTTATAATTTGATGAAGCAAAATATTTCTATTTATTCTTATAATAAATTCTTATTTTTGTGTTTAATTGGTAAAATAAATATTTGATTTAATTTCTATTTTATTTTTTTTGGTAGGAAATCTTGGTAATACAGAAAAGGAACCAAAATTGGATTTTTTAAAGTTAAGAATTGAGCAGAAAGACAAAGTGCAGTCTGGGCTATATTTTCAACAGGAATTCGAACTTAAGCGTGCCCACGGACGCTTACGTGAAAATTGTGCAGTGCAGATTTTTAAGGACTGCTGTTATTGGAATTTATTTTAGCTGATTCTTCTACCCTATTTTGGCAACAAAAGTTGACATATGAAAAGTTCCTAGTTTATATGATTATATTTTAAAGAAGTTTTTAGGCTAGGTTCTCTATAAAAAAGGAGGTTTATGTGTAGAGAAGGAGGAATCATTCATTCAATATTATTATTTTCAGTCTTCTTTATTTTTAATTTAAGGTTTTTGTAAACTATGAGTGCCTGAATTTTCTTTTTCTAGTCAAGGATATCAAGGTATGATTCATGAATAAATTGTGAGAATTTGTTTTCATTATTTTCTCTTCTAAAATATCTGAATATTTTTTATGCTTATTGTTATTTTGTTCAATTAAGAATATTGACGTCTGATTTTCATTGAATGAATATTGCTAGTTAAATCTTTAAATCCGTAATTGTTTATTTAATTTAACAAAGTGGCAAATCTACACACTTGGGAAATTGAATCGTTGAGGTTAGTGTGGCTGAAAATATTTAGTCCAATTTAAATAATCAAGCTTATGTATTATTGATTGGAATTGGTAGCTTTTCTAATTCTTAATGCTATTTCTCAATTAAATCCTAAGAGCTTGTTTAGTGGTTGTTGAGAAATAAGATTTATTAGATGATCTTAGCTCTTTTAAATTAATATTAAGGAAGAGCAGAATATTAGAGCTTGTTAGTGTTCATAACCAATTTATTTGAGAAGTAGAAATTTATCTATTTGTATTCGATGATCAATTTAAATGAACCAGAACCGAGATATTCCTTGACTGGAAATTTTTAATATTTGATATACTCTTTTAATTTTATACTTTATGATTTATTTGTTTTACTTTAATTTTATTTTTCCATAAACAAAAATCCCCTTTTTATTTCTTATTTTAAAAGCAAAATTTAGATTTAATAATTTGATCAATCTCTTGGGAAACGACTCTACTCAACCCTTGCTATAAATATTTATTTTTAGAGTAGAATTTTATTTTTGTTGGATTCGACACCCACCAAAATTTGGCGCCGTTGCCAGGGATTGGTTTCATTATTAGTCTGAATTTTTTTTATGACTCGTACTTCTCGTGGAAGTGAATTGCATTTTGATTCAGAAATTGAGAAGACAACCCGAAGATTGAGAAAGACAACAAAAAGCCTCTTCTTCCTCTTCATCACAAGCAGAAATAGTTATTGATTTATTAGAAGTTTTCAAAGAACCTGAAACCATGGCTGAAGCAAAACCAACTTTGAGAAGGATGGCTAATCCGGATGTGAACCAATAGCCTTTGTGGATTGAGTTCCCTAATGTTGAGGTAAATTTTGAATTAAAATCTAGTTTGATACATTTATTACCTACTTTTTATGGTCTTGCAAGAGAAGATCCTCATAAACATCTCAATGAGTTCCATGTAGTTTATTCCAATATGAAACCGTAAGGAGTAAGTGTTGAACAAATCAAAATGCGAGCCTTCCCCTTCTCTTTGATAGAAAAAGCTAAAGATTGGCTGTACTATCTTCCACCTGGTTCAATAACAACATGGAATAAATTGAAAAGGCAATTTTTAGAAAAACTTTTCCCTGCCTCTCGAGCCACATCCATTAGAAAAGAGATTTATGGGATTCACTAAGAAATCAGAGAAACTCTCTATGAATATTGGGAGCGGTTCAATCAATTATGTGCAAGCTGCCCTTATCATCAAATTCCAGACCAGCTCTTAATTCAATACTTTTATGAAGGATTGTTGTTGTCAGATCGTAATATGATTGATGCTGCAAGTGGTGGAGCTTTGGTGGACAAAACTCTCATTCAAGCTAAAGAATTAATTACCAAAGTGGTTGCCAATACTCAGCAATTCAGCTCTAGACAAGATCATCCAATTAAGAAAGTTAATGAGGTAAGTATCAATTCCATTGAACAAAGGCTTGACAATTTAACTTCTCTCATGCAGAAATTTATGGTTGATAATCATCAATAAGTGAGGTCTTGTGGCATTTGTTCACATCATGATCATCCTATGGATATGTGTCCAACTCTTCAAGATGAAGAACATTTAAATGCTATACAAGGATATCAAGGACATTAATACTAGAAGAAATATGATCCATTTTCTTCCACCTACAATCCCGGATGGAGAGACCACCCAAATTTAAGCTACGGATCAAGACCCAATAATTTCCAGTAGTATGGATATCAACCGCGAAAATTAGCCCCTGCTCCTCCTCCACAAGGATTCCAAGGATCCATATTTGATGCTCCTCCACAATCTAAGCCTGGTACTTTAGATTAAATAGTTACTGCTTTAGCTACTAACATGCAGCAATTTCAACAGGAAATAAAGGCCAGCATACTGAATTTAGAGAATCAGGTGAGCCAACTAGCTACCAAAATGGGAAAATTGGAAAGTCAGAATTCTGGTTGCTTACCATCTCAGCCGAAAGTCAATCCTAAGTAAAATGTGAGTGTCATGACGTTAAGGAATGGGAAAGAATTAAAGGAACTAGCAAAGAAATCTTTAAAATTCATTGAAGATAGAGAACTTGAGAAAGAGATGGAGCTGCCACAACTAGGTAAGTCAGTCACATCTCAAACTAAGCAACCTTTAGTCAATCCTCCTCCTTTTCCAAGTAGACTAGTTAAATCCAAGACACAACAGCAAGAAAAAGATATTTTGGATGTGTTTCGAAAGGTAGAAATAAATATTCCTCTTCTTGATGCTATTAAACAAGTGCCAAGGAATGCAAAATTCCTTAAAGAATTATGTACCAATAAAAGAAAACTGAAGGGGGATTAGAAAATCTATACGAGCAAAAATGTGTTTGCTATTTTTCAAAAGAAATTACCTCCATAGTGCAAGGATCCAGGTATATTCACCATTCATTATAAAATAGGTAATTTAAAAATTGACAAAGCATTGATAGATTTGGGAGCATATATAAATGTCATGCCTAGCTCAATTTATCATGTTTTGAACCTGGGACCACTTAAAGATACTAATGTGATTATTCAGTTAGCTGATAGGTCCAATGTGTATCCTGAAGGAGTTTTGGAAGACATTTTGGTGCAGGTTGACGATATAGTATTTTAAGATGATTTTTATATTTTGGACATGGAGGATGAACATTCTTCAAAATCAGTCCCTATCTTGTTAGGAAGACCATTTTTTAAAATAGCAAGCATAATGACAGATGTTGCAAAGGCATACTAACTATGGAGTTCGATGGAGAGAAAATCAAATTTGATATTTATGCAGCCATGAGGTATCCTTCTGACATTGATTCTGTTTATAGGATTAATACAATTGACTCTTGACATAACCAGTTTCTGACTTAAATGAAGAGAATAAGTTGAAGTTGGCAATAGCTAAGAGCTTTGATCCTAAAGAATTGAAAAATTTGGAAGAAAAGTTTGTTATACAAGAAGAATTGAAAGACTCAATTTTTAAGTTAGAATCATTAAGACCACTCAGGTATAATTCTTCTTATATTTATTTATCGGTATCTCTCAACAAGCTTCTTCCATCTATTTTGCAGGCTCCTAAATTGGAATTGAAGGTTTTGCCAAATCATTTGAAGTATGCTTCTGATGCTTATGAGAATTCTAGAATTTACAATGAGAAGACTAAACTTTTTCATGATAAAAATATTTCTAGAAAATATTTTGGAGTTGGTCAGTGTAACACCCGCCCTTTTAGCATACGTAAGTATGATGTATGAATTATCTATAGTGTATAATAGATAGTGGATTATGTGTTAAGTTGAGATATGTACATGAGTGTAGAGAGGGATTAGATTGGAAGAAAGTTTGGAGTAGATTGGCATAATAATTAGTTTTGGGCTATTGTGCAAAACACTTACTTCTTTAAGGGGGGTTATTGAGACAATTATGATGATATTTGGTATTATTTTAATTAGAGTTTATTATTATTGTATTTAATAGTTTTGGTTGTGTGAGACAAATATGTATTTAATATGGTTGTTGGGTATTTAATATTGGAGACTTTAGGGAGTAAATTTGTAGGCTTGTGATTGGTGGAGTGTTATATGTATATTTAATTGTGTATATGTGTATGTAAGTGTAAGTGTTGTGTAGAGATTTTGTAGAAGAAGAAAGAGTGAGTTTTGAGTGATTTTTGGAGAGGTTTTAATCTTGTTCTAGTAAGCTTTTGGAGAGCTTTGAGAGGTCTTATATCAATTGAAGTCAAATTGGTGAGCTTTATTTGTGTTTGAGTTGATTTAAGTTAAGTTTTCTTAGTTGTAATTTTTGGATTCTGCCTCCTCTATTTTCAGTCTCATTGTCATTGTCATATCTTGAGTTTTTGAACTCTGATTTGAGCAAGGTTGAACTCCTTAGAAACTTCAGAGAATTCTCCACATTTCTTGTGTTTTGAGTTTGGACTAATTTTGTTATTTAGTAGGTCAATTGAGGCCGAACATTTTATTGCTCACCTTGAAGCTCTGTTTTGGCTGAATGGATTCTAAAATCCATAATTAATTCCACACATTTTCTAATTAAGTGATTCCAATTGGAATTTGTAGTAGACACATAACCCTAGATTTGGTAGCAATTTGGGGGTTTTTGGACTTGTGTGTGTGTCCTTTGGTTATATTGAACCTTTAGGGATTTAATTTCAATTTGTGAATTTGGAATAAATTGTAATGTTTGCTTGTAGAATTTGGTATATTATGATATGTAGGAGTTGGAAGAGGAAGAGGAGACCCTACTCAATAGGGGAAACTTTACTTGTGAAGAAGTTCAAGCTTTTTGTAAGTAATTGTTAATACAATACTTACATATATATATTAATTCTCTTGTACTTATAATTATTTAATTATGTTTGATTGTGCATGCCATTTATTATAGCAAGAATGAGTTATATAAGTATAAAATGCTTAGGGTGAACTATGAATTGTGATTCACTATAAGAAAAGGAAATGATGAGAAATGGAAAGGATATTGAATTGTAATGATATAGTTGTACATATGAATTGTGATTTTTCCATGATGTTGGAAATGAAATGATTATTGAATTGTGATGGTAAAATACATAAGCATATTGATTGTGAGGTATAAATCAAAATATGCACATTGTGAGGTATGTGAGGAAAACGAGTGTGGGTGGAGATTGAGCTCCACGATCTGAGACTGAGCTGGGTAGAGAGTCTCAGATGTGGCCATTCATGTGATTATATACATGTGAGATCTGAGACTGAGTTGGGCAGAGAGTCTCAGGAATGGCCACTTATAAATGAAAAATATGAAAAGAAAAATAAAAGTGAACTTTATGTAAATCGTGTGTGACGTGTGATGGAAACTCCCGCCGGATACTAACTTGCATAACATGTATAATCGAGCATTGTTGCATTGTGTTACATATATGTATTGAATGTTGTTTTGGTATGGAATGAAATTGTGGATTATTTGAAATAGGTGTTGGGGTTCATTTATACACATCTATATATGTGTGTTATTGAATATTAGTGTGGTTGATAGCATTGTATTGTGAAATGATTGTAGAATGCTTGAAATGTATTAAAAGAAATTTTTAGGTTGTGAACATGGGTTGAGACACGGGCGTGTCTCAGACCGTGTTACAAGACACTGGCGTGTCTAGTGGCAAAATCTTGACTGGCAGGTCTGCGAGCCAACATTGTTACTCGCTAGTGTCTGGTGCTCACCAACGAGGGTAGCTTGCGAGCCGACACTGGAGCTCACCAGTGTCTGGCACCCGCCAGTGTGAACACGGCCATGTCTCAAGAATGAGTTGGTACATGGCCGTGTATAAATGTATGAACTATGTACACTTTAGAGAACACGGGCGTGTTTCAGGCTGTGTGGTCCATTTGCATTTGTTTTAATTATTTTTGATTAATTAGTTCTTGAGAAGAACTATATGTAAGTTTATATTGATGATTGCTTATTGAGTCGCAAGCTCATCCTTTTGCAAATTGTGATTTTCAGGAACCAGATAGCTTAGCTTAAGGTGTTACTTAGATAGAAAGCTTAAAGGTTGGTTTATTTGTGAATTCAGGTGGGACAACAATGTGCTTGATGTCGATATCTCCATCCTCATGAGCATTTATATTTTGCCATTTAGGATTTTGTAATAATATTATATTATTTTCAAATACATATGTAAAGTTTATGTAAATTGTATAAACTTATATTTTTATAAGAGAATTATCTTTTGAGCAAAATTTTCTTACTCTTATTTTGTTACGTTATTCTGGATACATGTATGTGGTACCTGGAGGGTGATACATTAAGTGGTATTAGAGCGGGGATTAGATTCCATGGGAATGTGATTATTTTATGCATACATGACATATCATGCATGAATTTTGGTAAGCATGTAGTTGATGTGCGTTGTATATTTTAGGATGGATGAACATCAAGCACTTCGAGTTGACCCCGAAGAGTCATCTGAGTCTGTTCATGGGCCTGAACAAGATCAACCCCAAGTTCTTCCACCTGCTACATATCCTTTTATGTAGGAGTTTGTGCAGATGATGAGGACTATGGGACAACAACCTGTAGGGAATGTAGTGGATGAGACCTATGAAAAGATCAGGAAGCAAAGTACTAAAGCCTTTGCAGGTACCACTGACCCCGCAGTTACTGAAGAATGGCTACGAAGTACCACGAGAATTCTTGTTAGATTTGAATGCACCACTGAGAAGAAGATTAGCTATGTCATATCCCTATTTGAGCAAGATGCTCTTGATTGGTGGGAAACAATCCCGGGATGTAAGAATGTGCCGATGATGCTGACTTGGGAAGAATTTTTGAAGGAGTTTACGTAGAAAGATACACCGGCAGTGTACCGGGACAGAAAGAAGATTGAGTTTCTTAAATTAAAATAAAATGACCTCTCTGTTGTTGATTATGAAGTACAATTCGTGAGGTTATCGAGGTATGCTCCAAAAGAAATTACCACCAAAGAGTTAAAAAGAAACAAGTTTGAAAGAGGTTTGAGTTTGGAGATTCGGGAAAAGATGGCGATAAAGCCTCCGACATATAGAGAAGTGTTAGAGACTGCATTCAAAGCTGAAGAGATTATTATTGAAAGGAATGAAGTTGAGGCCAAAAAGAAGATGACCACTGGCTCATTCTCTACTTCAACTCGAACTAGTGTTAGTTCATCTTTCAGAGGCTCTAGTTTCCAATGGGGAAACTTCAGGGGACGTGGATTGAGTCGATCCAACCAGTCTATGGGAGGATAATTTAACCGGGGATTTGGAAGGTTCGATAGCCGGAAAGGGCAAAGTAGATCGATGAGTGGCTCATCAACTCCAATATATAGCATATGTGGAAGATATCACTTGGGTGAATGCTAGAATTTGAGACCGGGTACATGCTATCATTATGGTCAACCGGGCCATTTCATCAGAGACTGTCCGGTAAGAAGAAGTACGGAAGGGTCTCAGATGACGGTGCAAAGTAGTGCCGGGGAAAATGTATCTATGGCTGGCCAAAGAAGAGGTCGAGGTGGTAGAGGAAGTAGAGCTAGCACTTCAGGCCAAGTAGGATCTGCTGGTCCATCTTAAGGCCAAGCAAGGATTTATGCCATCACACGGCAAGAAGCTCCTGCTGCTCCAGACGTGGTCACTGGTATATTTCCTATCTTTGACCATGATGCCTTTGTTTTTATAGACCCAGGATCTACTTGATCATTTATGTCGCATGAGTTTGCATTGAGGGTGAATAGTAAGGTTGAACCATTAGAACATAGTTTATATGTTTCTATGCCTGTTGGGGGTGTGGTGATAATAAACATAGTAATGAGAACATGCCCAATATTAGTAGATGGTGAGACTCTATATGCTGACTTAATAGTTATTAAATTAGAAGAGTTTGACGTCATCTTGGGTATAGATTGGTTAGCTAGGCACCATACCACTGTAAATTGTCATACTAAAGAGGTGATTATAGATATGTTGGGGTAATTTTAATAGGTGAGAGAAAGGTTGTACCTGCATGTTTGATTTCCACGGTGATGACATCTAAATTGATTAGAGATGGATGCGATGCATACTTGGCCAATATAGTGTATACAACCCAAGTTAGTCCGGTAGTAGGAGAGGTACCGGTGGTTAGAGATTATTTCGATGTGTTTCTAGATGATTTACTGGGATTACCTCCATACCGAGAAGTTGATTTTAAAATTGAGACTGTTCCGGGAGCAGCACCGATATCCATTGCTCCTTATAGAATGGCACCGACGGAGTTGAAGGAGCTAAAGAAGCATCTAAAAGAGTTGTTAGAGAAGGGTTTTATCCGACCAAACATATTACCTTGGGGAGCTCCGATTTTGTTTGTAAAGAAGAAGGATGGTAGTATACGTATGTGTATTGATTACCGATTGTTGAATAAAATTACAGTGTAGAATAAGTATCCATTGCTAAGGATTGATGATTTGTTTGATCAGTTGAAAGATGCCACAGTGTTTTCAAAGATAGATTTGAGATCAGGATATTAGCAACTCCGGGTGGCCGAATCTTCTATTTCTATGACGACATGTAGAACTAAATACAGGCATTATGAGTTTTTGGTTATGCCGTTCAGATTGACGAATGCACCTGCAGCATTTATGTCGTTGATGAATAAAACTTTTCAGCAATATTTAGATCAGTTTGTGATTGTCTTCATCAACGATATTTTTATCTACTCTTTAAGCAAGGAAGTGCACAAACAACATCTTTAAATAGCTTTGCAAATATTGAGAGAGCAACAATTGTATGCCAAATTCAGCAAATATGAGTTTTGGATGGAAAATGGGAAGGTGATCGCATATACTTCAAGGTAATTACAAACTCATGAAGCTAATTACCCTACTCATGATTTGGAGCTAGCCGTCATTGTACATGCTTTAAAGATTTGGAGGCACTATTTGTATGGGAAACATTTTCTATTTTCACCGATCATAAAAGTTTGAAGTATATTTCCACACAGAAAGAGTTGAATTTGAGGGAAAGAAGATGGATGGAGCTATTAAAGGACTATGATTGCACTATTGAGTATTATCCAGAAAAGGCAAATGTAGTGGCCGATGCCTTGAGTCGTAAAACTGTAGAGATCTCAGCGGGAACCATTTTCTATAAAAGGGAGAATCTTATGGCATTGTGAGCATTGAATATTAATCTTGATGTATAGGAAGATCATTTTTTAGCGGCATTGCAAGTTAAGATATCAATGGTTGACCAAATTAGAGACGCTCAAATGGATGATGCATACTTGAAGAGCATGAAAGAAAAAGTGGAAGCTAGGAACAATACTCATTTTATAATTAAAGAAGATGGCATACTGGTAATTGGAAATCGTTTATGTGTTCCGGATGTTGGAGATTTGAGAGAATAAATTATGAATGAAGCACATACTGCTCCTTATGCGATGCACCCCGGAAGCACTAAAATGTATCGAGATTTGAAGCCATATTACTAGTGGCCAACAATGAAGAAAGATATGGTGGAATACGTGGCAAAGTGATTGATATGTCAACAAGTCAAAGCTGAACATCAAGCACCTGTAGGAAAATTACAATCGTTGAAGATACCGAAGTGGAAATGGGAAAAGATAACGATGGATTTTATGATTGAGTTGCCATGAACTTTCTAGAAACATGACGCGGTGTGGGTGATAGTTGATCGACTTACTAAGTTGGCTCATTTCTTACCTATTTAGACGACATATTCTTTAGATAAGTTGGCATCCATATATGTGTTTGAGATTGTGAGATTGCATGGGGTACCATTATCAATAGTATCTGATCGGGATCCATGTTTTTCATCTCATTTTTGGGGGAGCTTACAAGGTGCATTGGGTACTAAATTGCACTTTAGTACTGCTTTTCATCCACAAACGGATGGGAAATGGGAAGAATAATTCAAACTTTGGAAGACATAATGAGGGCTTGTACACTAGAATTCAAAGGCAACTGGGATGATCACTTGCCGTTGCTAGAATTCACCTACAACAATAGTTTTCATTCTAGCATTGGAATGGCATCGTATGAAGCTCTCTATGGAAGAAAATGCCAAAGTTTGATTTGTTGGGATATGGAAGGCTTGAGACAAATTGAAGGACCGGACTTGATACAAGAAACTATAGACAAAGTTCAAGTGGTCAAGAAATGTTTGAAAGCGGCCCAAGATCACCAGAAAAGTTATGCGGATAGACATCACCGAGAAATGGAGTATAATGTTGGAGTGAAGGTTTTCTTGAAAGCGTCACCATGGAAAGGAATTTTAAGATTTGGCAAACATGGGAAACTGAGTCCAAGGTATGTTGGACCATATGAAATTCTTTAGAGAATTTGACCATTAGCTTATAGATTCGCTCTTCCTAGAGAGTTATCTTTTATACATGACGTATTTTATGTATCGATGTTGCGGCGATACCGGTCAGACCCGAGTCATATCATACAAGAGCCTAAAATTAAAATTTTTGAGAAGCCGACTTATATGGAAGAACCAATTGAGATACTTGATCGGAAGGTGAAGCAATTGATAAATAAAGAGATACTGATAGTGAAAGTGAAGTGGATCCATCATTCACCGAAAGAAGCTACATGGGAAGTGGAAGAGCAGATGAAGCAGAAATACTCTTTCTTATTTCCAGAAGATGGTGAGTAGTTAATTTTGGGGATGAAATTTTATTAAGAGGGGGAGAAATATAACACCCGCCCTTTTAGCATACGTAAGTATGATGTATGAATTGTCTATGATGCATGATAGATAGTGGATTATGTATTAAGTTGAGATATGTACATGAGTGTAGAGAGGGACTAGATTGGAAGAAAGTTTGGAGTGGATTGGCATAATAATTAGTTTTGGGCTATTGTGCAAAACACTTACTTCTTTAAGGGGGGTTATTGAGACAATTGTGATGATATTTGGTATTATTTTAATTAGAGTTTATTATTATTGTATTTAATAGTTTTGGTTGTGTGAGATAAATATGTATTTAATATGGTTGTTGGGTATTTAATATTGGAGACTTTAGGGAGTAAATTTGTAGGCTTGTGATTGGTGGAGTGTTATATGTATATTTAATTGTGTATATGTATGTGTAGTGTAAGAAAGAGTGAGTTTTGAGTGATTTTTGGAGAGGTTTTGATCTTGTTCTAGCAAGCTTTTGGGGAGCTTTTAGAGGTCTTATATCAATTAAAGTCAATTTGGTAAGCTTTATTTGTGTTTGAGTTGATTTAAGTTAAGTTTTCTTAGTTACAATTTTCGGATTCTGCCTCTTCTATTTTTAGTCTCATTTTTATTGTCATATCTTGAGTTTTTGAACTCTAATTTGAGCAAGGTTGGACTCCTTGGAAACTTCAAAGAGTCCTCAACATTTCTTATGTTTTTAGTTTAGACTGATTTTGTTGTTTAGTAGGTCAATTGAGGCCGGACATTTTATTGCTCACCTTGAAGCTCTGTTTTGGCCGAATGGATTCTAAAATCCATAATTAATTCCACACAAATCCTAATTAAGTGATTCCAATTGGAATTTGTAGTAGACAGATAACCCTAGATTTGGTAGCAATTTGGGGGGGGGGGGGTTTGGACTTGTGTGTATGTCCTTTAGTTATATTAAACCTTTGGGGATTTAATTTCAATTGGTGAATTTGGAATGAATTGTAATGTTTGCTTGTGGAATTTGGTATATTATGATATATAGGATTTGGAAGAGGAAGAGGAGACCCTACTCAATAGGGGGAACTTTACTTGTGAAGGAGTTCAAGCTTTTTGTAAGTAATTGTTAATACAATGCTTACATATGTTAATTCTCTTGTACTTATAATTATTTAATTATGTTTGATTGTGCATGCCATTTATTATGGCAAGAATGAGTTATATAAGTATATAATGCTTAGGGTGAACTATGAATTATGATTCACAATAAGAAAAGGAAATGATGAGAAATGGAAAGGATGTTGAATTGTAATGATATAATTGTACATATGAATTGTGATTTTTCCATGATGTTGGAAGTGAAATGATTATTGAATTATGATGGTGAAATACATAAGCATATTGATTGTGAGGTATGAATTGAAATATGCACATTGTGAGCATGTGCGGAAAATGAGTGTAGGTGGAGATCGAGCTCCATGATCTAAGACTGAGTTGGCAAAGAGTCTCATATTTGGCCATTCATGTGATTATATACTTGTTAGATCTGAGACTGAGCTGGGCAGAGAATCTCAGAAATGGCCACTTATAAATGAAAAATATGAAAAGAAAAATAAAAGTGAACTTTGTGTAAATCATGTGTGACGTGTGATGGAAACTCTGGCCACATACTAACTTGCATAAAATGCATAATTGAGCATTGTTGCATTATGTTACATATACATATTCAATGTTATTTTGGTATGGAATGAAATTGTGGATTATTTGAAATAGGTGTTGGGGTTCATTTATACATATCTATATGTGTGTGTTATTGAATGTTAGTATGGTTGATAGCATTGTATTGTGAAATGATTGTAGAATGCTTAAAATGTATTGAACGAAATTTTCAGGTTGTGAACACGGGCGTGTCTAGTGGTGGAATCTCGACTGGAAGGTCTGTGAGCGGACGCTGGCGCTCGCCAGCGAGGGTAGCATGCGAGTCGACACTGGCGCTCTCCAGTGTGAACACGGTTGTGTCTCGAGAATGAATTTGGTACATGGCCGTGTATGAATGTATGAACTGTGTACTCTTAAGAGAACAAGAGCTAGAACACGGGCGTGTTCCTGGCCGTGAACACGCCCGTGTGGTCCATTTTCATTTGTTTTAATTATTTTTGATTAATTAGTTCTTGAGAAGAACTATATGTAAGTTTATATTGATGATTTCTTATTGAGTCACAAGCTCACCTCTTTACAAATTATGGTTTTCAGGAACCAGATAGCTTAGCTTGAGGTGTTGCTTGGATAGAAAGCTTAAAGCTTGGTTTATTTGTAAACTCAGGTGGGACAACAATTTGTGCTTGATGTCGACATCTCCATCCTCATGAGCATTTACATTTTGGAATTTTGTAATAATATTATGTTATTTTCAAATATATATGTAAAGTTTATGTAAATTGTATAAACTTATGTTTTTATAAGAGAATTATCTTTTGAGAAAAATTTTCTTACTTTTGTTTTATTATGTTATTCTGGACACGTGTATATGGTACCTAGAGGGTGCTACAGTCAGAAAGTTCTCTTGTTTCGTTCTAGACTTAAACTCTTTCTAGGAAAATTAAGGTCATGTTGGATTGGACCTTTTGTGGTCACTAATGTGTTTTCTTATGGTGCAGTAGAAATTCAAAGTCTCAGTACTACCAAAATATTTAAGGTTAATGGACATCATCTCAAATCTTTTTATGAGGGATTTCAAGTGGAGAATACAAAAGAAATTGAATTTCAGGGCCCAATTTATGAAGAATAACAGTGCATTACGTCTAGCCTCTAGACGTTAAATAAGGGCACTGGTTGGGAGGCAACCCAACATGTTTTATTTTATTTTATTTTGTATTTTCTATATAGCACCTTTCGTGCCCACGTTTAGTAGTTTTTTCATGCCTTTTAACTGCTTCTTCAACCTTCAACATGGTATTTACATGAATTATGGCCTCTTATGGAACTGGTACGTTGTTTTATGATTCCGGGTTAAAAGATTGGTGTTAATGGTAAATGTGATTTAAAATAAGGTAAAATTTTAAGTTATAATTTTTTACTCTCTTTTGTTTTCTCTTTCTTTTACTTTTCCCTTTTTACTTATGTTTAAGTCTTTTGGCTTTTATTTATTTTTGTTTTTGTCTTTTTACTTTTTACTTCCTCTCGTTACTCACACTATTTTCCTCTCAACCCTAGTAGCTGGCCTTACCTTTTTCTCTCAACCCTTCCATAGTAGTCGCCCCCCACCTTCATGTTCCTCTCTTGCTGCCATCTTCTTCTCCTTTGTTAAACACCCCAAAACCTCACCATCTTGCTGTCACAAACGGGATCAATTATAGCCGATGTGAACCAGCCTGACGACTGATGCGGGTTTGAATTATATACCCTAGTCTCTAAGGACTTAGTATAGAGGAGTAGGGTGTCGAACACTGGGAATTGTTATATTTTATATTAACCGAGTAAATACTAGGATGATTAGGCAATAGTTTAATGGTGAAATATATTAAAGTATTCTACTATCTTAATTAATTACTAACACATTAACAATTCTAAATATCTATACAATTAAAACCGTTAGAAATTACAATTCCAATTCATCAAAGAATCAATCTAACAAATGAATACATGCAATAATTGGAGAATATGGCCTAAAATCCTTAAGTGCAACTGTCGTTGTTCAAATAAGGGCATTTCCATTTAGAGTCTATAAGTACCGTCGTATCATTATAGAGATAAACAAAAACCATGAAGTTCATTGCCATTTCTTTAATCCCTCAAAGTGGATTTCTGCTCGTAAGTTCCATCCTGGCCTTTAAGTGAAATCAATTGTTTTTCCACCAAATTATCCCAACTGTCGTTGTGAATAAATTGACTAACACATTATATATGGTGATCAAGCATATACAACACAATTAAGGACTCAATCAAGATCAAATCATTCATGCATTATAAAAAAAACATAAGATATAATTCATTGAGTCATTTTCCTTGCAATTCTAACAACAAGCACTTAGCCAAGATACATTTTCAAACAACAATAAAAATAAACAAATAATGAAATAGAAAAGATAAAAGATAAGAGAAGAGATAAAAGATAAAACCCTTTTCTAAATCTTGTTGCTTGATATTAAAGTCTTCTTGGCTTTTGTCTTACAACAACTTCTAAATGCAGAATTACAATAATAATAGAACGAAATACTACTTATATATATGTAACAACAATTCTTCAACAACTACTTTTACATTCCTAAGATCGACTATATATAGGCCTTTACAAATAACTTAGAAAGAACTAGAACATGGAAGTTGAAAATGGCACTTCTTCATGAAAAGTTATGTCCTTTTGCAGAAGCTGTGACTTCAGGGGCAATTTCGTCCATCCAGATAACTTTATCTCTCAACGGTTTCTTCACGAAAGTTCTAGATCTCTGAGTTATCTTTCCAGAGCAACTTGAATCATCAAATTTGGACGTCTGTAGAAGAAATTATGACTAAAATTCCAAAACTGTGTAAAATCGGAACCTTCTAGATGCATGTTGGTCACGACTCGTGACAAGCACTCTGAGTCGTGACCCATGCTCTCTGTCACGACTCGTGACCAAGTGTCGCGAGTCGTGACCATCCATTTTGTTGCCCCCTTAACTTCAAAAGCTTCCAAACTTGTCCAGATTAATCCCAAGCCTTTTCTAAGCACAAGTTGACCCTAAAAACATGGATAAAACCTACAATAGCAATTAAAATAGATAAAAGGGTAAAGTAATAACTTTTATAATAAAATAAACACATTAAACATAAAAACTAAATGAAATTAAAACTAAACTACCCTAAAATACTATGCATAT
>CATIWO010116438.1:0-11789 GCA_949673435.1 Macaranga tanarius | reverse complement strand
TAATATTTTAATTTATAGTATTATAAAAATAATAAATTAAATAGAAAATATTACATGAATATGATAAAGTGTAGTTGGTAGGGAACAAATAGCACAATCAAAATAAAGATATGACTAAATAAGAAATTTTATGGACTAGTGAGAAAATAAAAAATTTAATTATGAAAGAAATAATAAAATTTAATAAAATGTGAATTATTGAATGAATATAATCCAACAGTTTTGTGGATATATAATTATGTAAATATATCCCCACTAAAAAATACTAATATTTTTATTTACGGTTTAACATGCATATAAATTAAAAGAAAAAAAAAAGAAAAAAGAAAAAAGAAGGAGGGGAGGAGAAAAAATAAATTAAAAAAGAGAAAAATAAAAAAATAAGATGAGGGGAAAAAAGAAAAAAAAAGAAAAAAGGAAGTAGAGAAGAGAAAAATAAAAAAATAAGGACAAAATTAAAAATAAAAATTGGAAAAGGGAAAAAGAAGGAAAAGAGTAGAAAAATAAGAAAAAAATAAAATAAAAGAAAGAAAAGAAAACATAAGGAGAAAAAATAAAAATAAAAAAAGAGGGAAAAAAGAAGGAAAGAAAGAAAAAAAGTAAGGAGAAAATAAAAAAAAAACATAAAGGAAAAAAGAAGGAGGACAATAGAAAAAATAATAAAAATAATTAAACATAAGAAAAGAGATAAATAAAAAGAAGAAGAAGAGCATTAAAAAAAAGAAAAAGAAAAAAAAGGAGGATGGAAAATTTAAGAAGAAATAAAAATAAAAAAAGAGTGAAATATGAGGAAAAAATAAGGAAAAACAAAAAAGAGAGAAAAAAATAAGGTGAAAATAAAAATAAAAAAAGAGAGGAAAGAAAAAAAAGAAAAAGATTACTATTTTTTGTGATATTTTTGAAAGAATTTAAATATTGTGATATTTTTAAAAATGGTAGTAGTTTTTTTTTATATATATTTTTGTAAATATATATATATATATATATTTTATAAGAATGGAATAAGATTTGATTACTTACATTTTAAGGTGGAATGGATTCTCATTCTAATAGCTTATTGGTAAAAAACAAATAATAACTATGGGAATGGGCCATTTCCTAGTTCATTTTGTTTTAAACAAACGACTCCTAAGTTATAAAGCCATGCATATGCATAACTAAATCTCCAATGCTTCAGATTTATATACAAAGTACTAAAAGAAAGCAACCAACTAGTTTCAAAAAAAAAAAGAAAGCAACCAACCAAAGATGAAAGGAGAAATAGCCTTTGCATGCTTTGTAATCCTTTATGCTGCGAGCGCAAATGCAAAAGAGGAATACTATGCGAACACCATTCCTGCTATTCATATGAAGGAGAAAATGACCAAACTCAAGTTCTTCTGCCATGAACGCTTTGGCGGCGAAAATCCAACTCTCGTTCAAATAGCTCAGGCCAACCTAACCACAAATGACAGCCAACCAATCCCATTTGGTACTCTTTATGCCGCGGATAATGATCTAAGAACAGGTATGATCAATCCAACTTCAAAACTCATAGGGCGTGCTAAAGGTCTTGTTGTGGCAGCGAGCCAAGGAAATGAGACCCCAACGTTGGTTGTTTATTCAGATATGGGGTTCCATAAAGGCAAGTACAATGGAAGCTCATTTACTGTGTGTTCAAGGTTCCCAATTCTAGAGCAAGAACGTGAGCTTGCAATTGCTGGTAGGAGAGAAAAGTTCAAGATGGCCAAAGGCTTTGCTAAGGTTAAAATAATTTTTCGTAATTTCACCATGGCAATTTATGAGTATGATGTGACCTTGTTTCATTATTGAAGATAGGGTTGGTTTTTCAGCTATCTAAGTGTTTCAATAATTTTATGATTTATTGGTTTTCTAGCTTTATATATATGTGAACTAAGTTGTATGATATATGTTTTTCAATAATTTAACGAGTTGCAATAATATCTTGATATGTATTCCTCTTATGATTGAAGTAATCACAAGCATCAAGATCAAATAAAAACATAGTGGAATAGTGAAGATGATTTAATCATCTCTGCTTAATTTCTTATTGTGACCCACTATTAACATTCAGTTAATAGTGTTGAGGTAACTTCTCCAGTTATCTTGCTAATATTTATTTATTTGTTCAAAACCATACTTTATATAAGTTTATGACCAGTCTAGAAATAAAATGTTTCACTTATTATTAGTTATAGGATTTATTAATATATTATTTTATTAATCAAGAATTTAATAGTAAATATTCACTGTAGAGTTTCTAAAATATTTAGACTCAATTAATAATGTTATGAATAAAAAAAAATCGTAAGAAAGTGAGAAGAATTATTATTGTAATTGTTATGTGTATTGATACAAAGCCTACAAGCTCTTTATATACACTGAGCTTTGAAATCGTCCTAGACGATGAGACTTGGTGAAGATATCAGTTGTTTGATCAACAAAAGTTATAATGAGATGGAGCATACCATTAATAAGATGTTGATGAATAAACTGACAATTAATTTCAATATGTGTAGTGCACTATGAAAGATATCATTATGGGCAATATGAATAGCACTTTAGTTGTCTCAGTAGTGGATGATGCCATTCTATTAAGTAACCCCCATATCTTGCAGTAGCCATTTTAGCCAAATTAATTTAGAACCAGTATCAACAAGTTCCCTGTACTCTGATTTGTTCTAGAACAAGCTACTATTGTTTGTTTCTTATTGTGCCAAGAGATGAGAGAATCTCTTAACAAGAAATAACTTTCAGTAGTGGAGCATCTATCAGTAAGATCAACAACTCAATCAGCATAAGTCTATAATACAAGTTTGGATTGTACTGAGAAATGGATGCAATGGAATAAGGTTCCTTTGATATAACAAATGATATGAAGCACAACGTCAAAATGAGTAGTATGAGAAGAGGCCTTGAATTGGCTAACAAAATGCATTGCATATACTATGTCAGGATGAGTGGTAGTAAGTGATAAGAGCCAAATATTTAATATTTTTATTCTTTTACATTTAATTTAGTGATGTATTTTATGATATTATGAGCTAATTAGTTGGTTTTGTGAATTTGGAGTAGACTAAAGCTTAAAGTACAATTTCAAAACTTTGGCAAATTCGACCTCTCAGATTAGGTGAAGGTTGACTACTAAAATGCAACGATTTACAGATGAAAATTAGCGACAAAAAATTGTATTTTATGATATAATTCGTTACAAGAAAAAATTGTCATGAAATCTTTTAATCAATGACAATAAAAAAAAATGACACAAAAACTATAATTAGTGATAATAAAAATGTCAAAAAAATACAATCGGTGACAAAAAAAAAAGATTTTTTTGTCACAAATACAATTAGTGACAAAAAAAATTAAAATATATATTCAATTTATGTTATTGTTAGTAATTATTTAAAAAGATACTAAAATTACAAATTTTATTCATAATTAATGAATTAATAAGTATTTGAGATCTATATTATTAAAAATTTGAGAAATATACATATATAGGCTCTATACAACATTCTAATTTCGAATATACATAAGCTCTAAAAGTGGCCTTTCGAAATACATGCTGTCACCTTCATTTCTTCAAAGAAATAGGCATTGAAGAAATATGCACATAATTTCCTCTTTTGCAAGTAGAAGACCAGTGATATTATTGAAAAAAATGAAGCCATCTTCTTGAGATCGTCCAACACTATGCCCAAATCTTTAATACTAACCCATTCACTGCAAAATAATAAAATAACAAACCATTAATCAATGTGCCTTTTGACAAAAATCAAATATATTCTGTCAATCTGAAATGGTGATATCCATTGGCAATATCAAAAGTGAAATACTTCAATGCATACATGAATTAGATGCCAAAAATACATTCAGAATTTGCATGAGATCACAAACTAATAGTAATGGAGCCATTCACATCCACATTGAATGCCTAAGAAAAAGTAAGCATAGTACCTCAGCATCAAAAGTAACTACATTGCCTACTCAGTGAACCTTTCCCTTCGCATCAGATTATCAAAGTAATTGAGTGTCTCTAAGCCCTCAACATGCACTTTGCTGCAAATAGAACAACATTATGTAACCTTTTTGAAAGAACATAATTTAGTATCCTCTAAACTAAGCTCCGAGTAAGATATGCTTTCAACAATCTCTAAGTAAAATAAGAAATGACATTTAGGCTAATAGCAAAAGTATGTGAGAAGATGCAAAAAGTCAGAGAAAATAGTGAATCAACCAGCAACTAACACAAAATTAAGCAAAATCAACTAATACAAAATTTTTAAGCAACTAACACAAAATTAAGCAAAATCCATGAAAATCAACCAGCAACTAACACAAAAACAAAGCAAAATCATGCCAAAGATATACTGAATATACTTAATTCAAGGATTGAGTAACCACAAAACACATACAACAGTCCAGTCAATCTCTTTTTATGTCACTCTTTGTTATTTGGCATAGAATGAACATCAACACCACAATTTCACAATAAAAAACCCACAAATCCAGAAAAATTTAAAATGAGAAGACAAATAAAAAAATTAAAAAGAAAGCAAAGTAAAGCACAAGTACCAATATTTAATTTGAAGACCATGACGACGGTAAGAACCCAAACAGAGTAATGACTGAGGTCTTTAATGGGTTCTTTTAAGGAAGGTAATGCTAGTGACACAAAAACAGAATAAAAGACAAGCGAGCTCAATTTCAGATGGCACATAAACTGAATAACCTAATTTCACCAATGAAATAACATATTCATAAGCAAAAATTGGAAACAACAGCAAGTTCATTTAATTCACTAATGCGACAGTTGAAACTAATCCAAACATTAACTGAATTTCAATGCCTAAAAACCAAATTTCAATTCAATTCCAAAGAGAAATCTAATTTTTAAAATTTTAAAGGATTGTTATTAAGTCTTTTCTTTTTATATGTTCTAGATGACTTATAATTCTTCATTCTTATATCAACCAATAGAACCTGCTCTGTTTTGTTATATGTAGAATTAGCAATCTGGCATACCCATGATTTTACCATGAACATACCCATGAATCATAAAAAAAAAAGGTTGCACGGAAACTCAACAAAAAGCCATTACTTTTACAATGTTTATACATAGTCATTACTTTGATGATAATGAAGGGTCACTCTGAAATATTATGATTATGATTATAAGCAGCTAGGCCAGCACTCACCAGCAATAAACCTTTTGTAGCTAACAAACACACTCTATCCACTTTGATGCAAGTGCCTCTACGGTTGACCTGACATAATCATTACTGCATATGTGAGCAAAGAAGAATACAAATTTTGAGAATAATGTTCTCTTTCCTCACAACTGAAATTGAAACAGCTTTACTACATATAGTTTCTCCAAATGATAAATCCTTAGCAAAAAATTCCTTTGTTAGAGGCTGCATTGACATATCCTAAATCATAAACCAAATAAAAAATTAGAGAAACGTATTAAAAAATTTTGAAAACCTAAAATAAAGCTCTTCACATGCCTGTTACCAGAAGAAGTGATACCAACCAGAGGCAGCAGACACTCATTAGCATGTCATCTAGCCATAGAAAACCCATCAGGGGTGCTGGTATCTAAGGTAGTCAAGGTTTTACAAACCTTAAATTATAAAAATATATTTTTACATAGAAATGCATAAAAAATCACATAAAAATGAAATTAAAAATAAATAATTATAAACTCAGCATTCAAAAAAGAAGAGACATATGCCTGACAATGAAGAAGCAGAAGCCATTTCTATAAGCAATGAGCAACACACAGGACTTGCAAAAAGTTCAATTAAACAAAGAACAAAGACATCTCCATTTCATATAAATTAACACGTGACAGATAGCTTAATATATTAACACTCTGATTATGACTCATCCATTGAGATAAAACAAAACAAAACAAGTGCCTTGACACCACAGGCCAAAATGATCAAACAAGTTCTCATAGAAAAACAAAACAAATCCAATTTAATACATCAAACATCCATTTCAGAACTAAAACTACATATATGCAAAAAAGGAACTTAAAACTAAATTTGAGGTGATGAAAGAAAATGCTAAACAGAAGAAGAGAAAAAGCAAACCTTATTTAATCTACTTTTGATTACTTAGCTTGAAAGTTTTATCAATAAACACCAAAAAAAATGAATTAAGATCAAAAACCCTAAATAATAATAATAATAACAATACAAAATCATTTGATTTAATTGAAATTAACTATGAGCTTAAAACATAAAACCAGCCCCCAAATTTCATAAAATTAAAGTTGAATAAGAACATACTTGCAGGTAGCAGCAGATTCTTCTTCGAGCTAGTTACGAATTTGCTAAAGTTGCATCTAAAAATTGCATCCAATTGCTTCATATCACTCCTCAATAGCGCTTGCATGGCCAGCGTGAGTATGAAATTGTTCAAACCCATTTTTGAAAGGCCAAACCCTAAAAAGAAGAAGAAATTAATGAGCAATAATGTGGAGAGAGGAAGTGTCATCGCTAGAAAGAGGATGAGGAGGAGGATTACCGAAGGCAGCTGCTTGAGATGAAGGTGAGGTGAAAGAGAATCTTAAAGCAGACAGAGAAATTGGATTGAGTGAAAAGGGAGACAAGTACAATGAGAGAAGCAAAGAACCATGCTTTGTGCAGTTTGATAATTTTTTTATGACTAATTAAAAAATTAGATTTTATGACTGGTTAAAATTTTTTGTCACATATTGTATATTTTTTGTGATAATAATTTTTGTGACATTAAAAAAATTATCACTAAAAATAGCAACAAAAATTTTTTTATTATTTTTTGTGACAATTTTTTATAAGGCTGACATAAAAATTGAAACTTTTTGTGACAATATTATATATTGTCATATATTATTTTTTTGATTAATTAATAAATTATATTTTGTGACTAGGTAAAAAATTTTGTCACGTATTATATATTTTTCGTGACAATAGTTTTTTTGTTGAAATCTCGTGACAATAATTTTTGTGACAATTAAAAAATTATTACTAAAAATAGAACCAAATATTGTTATTATTTTTCGTTACAATTTTTTATAAAGTTGTCATAAAAATTTAAACTTTTTGTGATAATGTTATATATTGTCATATATTATTTTTTTATTAATTAATAAATTAGAATTTGTGGGTAGGTAAAAAATCTTGTCACGTATTGTCTATTTTTCTTAATAATAATTTTTGTGACAATTAAAAAATTATCACTAAAAATAGAACCAAATATTGTTATTATTTTTTGTAACAATTTTTTATAAAATTGTCATAAAAATTGAAACATTTTGTGACAATATTATATATTGTCATATATTGTTTTTTTTATTGATTAATAAATTAGAATTTGTGACTAGGTAAAAAATCTTGGCACGTATTGTCTATTTTCGTGACAATAGTTTTTGTGACAATTAAAAAATTATCACTAAAAATAGAACCAGATATCGTTATTATTTTCCGTGACAATTTTTTATAAAGTTGTCATAAAAATTGAAACTTTTTGTGACAATATAATATATTATCATATATTATTTTTTTATTAATTAATAAATTAGAATTTGTGACTGGGTAAAAAATCTTGTCACGTATTATCTATTTTTCGTGATAATAGTTTTTGTGACAATTAAAAAATTATCACTAAAAATAGAATCAACTATTAATGTTATTTTTGTGACAATATTTTATTAAGTTTTTTTTTAAAGTTAAAATTTTTTGTGACAATAGAATAAAATATTGTCATTTATTTATTTTTTACTAATCAATAAATTATATTTTGTGACTAAGTAAAAAATATTATCACATATTGTCTATTTTTCGTGACAATAAAAAAATTGTCACTAAAACATAGATTTATTGTAGTGTCTGTAAAGTCTACCAAAAATTTTTCGCCAAAAATTGGCGCTTGATTACCGATGGATTTAGCGACGGATTGGTGACGGATTTTGATATCCGTAGTTAATCCGTCACTAAAATGTATATAAAAAATTAGAAAATTATGGCGCGTACTTAGCCGTCGACGCTAAATCCATTGCTCAATAGCGACGGATAAAAAATTCGTCACTAATTTGTTAACATTATTAAAAAAAATTATTAATTTTTTGTATTATATGAATAATTCTATTAATTTTATTAACCACTATAGTACTAATTTTAATATTAAATAATATAGTACTAATTTTTGTATTATATGAATAATTCTATTAATTTTATCAATCACTATCTATTATGTTATTACTATAATGTATTATATTAATTAAAATTATTAATTTAATATATAATTTAAAATATAAAATATAATTGATTTTTAAGTAATTTAATTACAAAACTACATAATTTTGATTTTAATGTTATTAAATGAAACATAATATGAATGAAAAAGCTAATGTATGATGTTAGTATCATTAGTTGTAGTATTATTATATGATTTTAAAACTAATATTTATAAGGCTATGTAAAACTAGTACTTGTATTAATTATTAAATATCAATTAATTGCTAACTATTGAGTATTAATTATAGCTAAAATGCTTAGTGAATAACTATGTACATAGTTTATTATATAATACTATAAGTATTATAGTATAGGTATCAATAACTATGTACATAGTTTAGTATATAATACTACTACTAAGTTTAAATAAATTTAATTTACAAACCTATTAACTAAAACTAATTATGTATTTATAAGAAATTATATAATTTTTTTTATATAGATTAACATTAATAGAAAGTATTAGTATTGATAATTTAAGTTGTTATTAAGTAAATGTAGTGATAATTTTTTTGTTATATGAATAATTCTATTAATTTTAGTCATCACTATCTACCATAGTACTAATATATTATATTAATTAAAATTTTTAATTTAATATATAATTTAGTATTTTTTACAAAATTATGTTATTATAATATTATAAAATAAATTATTATTACAATAATACTAAAATAGTTTTGTTTGCATAATTAAATTGGTCATTTATCAAAAAGAATTGATCATTTATCAAAACTACGTAGTTTTAACCTATAACTATCCTAATATGTCATATGACTAACCTAATTCATCATTTCTATCGTCTAATTTCTCCTCTAAACTTCACCGCGGCCAGCCTCCAAACTACCTGTCTATCGCCGTCCTCTCACCCACCTGCCGCCACCATCGTTCAATTTCTCCACCCCCATCTCACCCGCACTAAGTCACCAACCATTTCTTTGTGCAATTTCTCCACCCCCATCTCACCCGATACCAACCATCTCCACCCCCATTTCTTTGTCGCCCACATCTGACCCACCTGCCACCAGCATCGTCCAATTTCACCGCCTATCGTCTCACCCCCGAAGAGATCTCTGTGCATTCTTGGTGGAGAGTTTTATCGCATTGTCAAATGTACCCACCAACCTTTTTTTTTTGGGTAAAGGTACAAAAAAGCCCCTAATGTTTATGTCGAGGAGCGGATTGGCCCCTAAACAATTTTTGGGCTCAATTATGCACAGTAATTTCAAAAACCTGTAATCCAGGCCTCTCATTTAACGGTGATAAGCTTCCTACTGTGCTGCCGTTAGAAAATTGGATGGTGGGGTTATAAGTGGGACCTACATGTACATTCACAACCAATAGAGGGAGTTTTTGCCACCCTTTTGTACTAGTAAGCCAACGTTACTCACCAACCCTCATAACTCGCCATTCCTAATAACTCTCCTTCATTGTTAAATGTTGATAGCAACTTCCCTGTCTCTTTGTTTAACCATCGGACTTGTTGATTTGCAAGAGAAACCCTATAAAGCTGATTATTTACAAGAGAAACCAACACTCTTTCGTTGATTATAGGCAAGATCGAGGAACACAAGAAAGGCAGTGAAAGAAGCCTATTGTAACTAAAAGGTAAGACATGTGGGGTTCTATGTTGTGTATAAATTTATTTGTTTATGGTTTCGACACTAGTTTCGTAATTGTGTTGGCATTATTGTTGCAGTTTTTATATTTTATATTGAATGTGGTTTTTGTATGTGGTTGGATGGTGGTGGGATGCATGTGCATGTAGGACATGGACTTTGGTACAGAACTAATAAATAAAGTCATATACTTAAAACAATGGTCTGGTGCTAATATTTTTTTCTTACTTTTGAATAATGCAGAATGACTACTGTTGTTGATCTTAGATTTAACTTCGGGGATATATGGGATTGGGAAAGATTAAATTTTGTATATGTTAGTGGTGAAGTGGATGTTATAAATGATTTTGACCCTGATTATCTTTGTTACTCAGACATATTAGAAAGGTACCAAAAAATATTAGGCTACCCAATAGTGAAAAATATATTTATATTAGAACCTGGGAGAAGCCTTACAAATGGATTATTTTTAGTACATGATGATGTGACAATTAGACAAGTTTTAAGTTATATAAACAAACACAGTTGGCTTAGGAAGATTGAGTTTTATGCAGACCATGACATAGACAGGCCTCCATTTCAGATTAAGGTTCTGCTTTTAGAATATAATGTTAGCAGCGAGGAGAATAAGGCATATTGTAGTAGTGGGGTTGGGTTAGGTGAGGAAGAATATGTAGATAGCCAAAATGTAGAGAACCCTGAAATACATACACAGGAAACTGAACCTGTAACACAAAATAAAGTAGGGCGCAGTACATATTTTGGTCCTAGTGGTTATGTTAGTCAATAGGAAAATAAAGACCAAGAGTGTAGTAATAACAGTGAAACAGAAAGTGACAGTGAGGAAGATAGTGACTTAGATCATAGTGCCCCACCTTAGGAAAGAGTTAGATATGATGGTCAGGATGGTAAGGGGTATTTCATACTTGGAATGACCTATAGGAATGTAGCTGAAGCAAGGGAAGCCATAGCCAAATATGTTGTCTCTTTTGGTTACAAACTGAAGCTAAATCCTAATGAACCCTAGAGGATTAGAGTTAGGTGCATCAATGAAGAGCATTGCCCTTTTAAGCTACTAATCTCAAAAGATGGGCACAACCCTAGGTTAGTTGTGAAGACTTTAGTGGACTCACACGAGTGCTTCAGACATTATTCTATCCCTAGTTGCACTGCTGCATTTCTGGCCAAAGATTTCAAAGATAAAATTTACAAAAATCCCAAGTATACAGTATGAGATACGAAATTGGATGCAGAAAAGATATTGAAGGTCAATGTTAGTAAAGCTAAATACAAAAGGGCTAAGAGGGCAATAATCCAAGAGTTAGATGGCAGCTTTAGAGTTGAATTTGTGTATTTAGAGGCATATGCAGTTGTAATTAAAAGAATAAATCCAGGTAGTAAGGCTGAAGTGGAACTGTGTAAAGAAGCATTAAAAGAAGGTAAGAGGGTCTTTAGGAGGATGTTTGTGTGTTTTGAGGCTTGTAGGAGAGGTTGGAAGGTAGGTTGTAGACCTTTGATAGGTCTTGATGGATGTTTTTTGAGAGGAGTTGGTAAGGCCAACTGCTCACTACTGTTGGTGTAGATGGTGATGGTCAGGTCTTTCCTATATATTATGTAACATCTGTGTCTTGGAACAGGATTACTATTCATTAATGATAATTAAGAAAAATTACTGTTCCAGTTAATTAAAATTGGTGATTAAAGATTAGATTGCCATTGTTATGAATAAGTGACTTACGTTAATTGACAATGGTTTGAATAGATGATTTGGAGTTCGAATATTTTATACTTAAGTCAATAATTGATATCGATTAAGCTTGTGGCATGGAATTGAGGTTGATAAGAAATTCTATTGTTTTAAGATAAGAACTAATGAGGA
>CATIWO010116419.1:0-10589 GCA_949673435.1 Macaranga tanarius | reverse complement strand
AATCTAATAAATCAAATGAAACTCAATTATTTGTGTCTTTGTTATGAATCACATAGTCATGTAAATTATCTAAGAGCATTAATTTTAAGTCCACTAAACAAAAGTAATGGCTTAATTTAGTGCAATGGCTTGCATGACGTGCCTTTTTTCTATGGAGTCTTAAGCACTTCTTATAAATGTTGAGATTTATCCAAAATACAAAGCTCATTCAAACAATCTACAATATATTTTTTCTTATTAAAAATAGATCTTTACAAAAATATCAAAAAACGCCTCCAATAAAACATAAAAAATCACTTTTTCATTAATTACAAGTTTGTCTTAAAATAAAAATAAAAATAAAAAAGAGAAAAAAGAAAAAAGAAAAAAAAAAAGAAAAAAGAATGAGAGGAGAGGAAAAAAAGAAAAAATATTAAAAAATAACAAAACTACAAAACTAAAACAAAACAAAATAAAACTAAAAATATGAACTTATCGGTCAAATGTCTTTATTTTGAACTAAAATAGTAATTTTAGATAATTTATGAATAAAACAAATCATAGATATCTGTTGTAAAACTAATAGAAATTTGATAATTGAAAATGTAAATTAAAATTTGTTGATCAAATTGAAATAAAGCTAAAATTTAGTAATATTCAGAGTAATTAATCCACTTGATTACAATACCCATATTAACCTTGCCAAAATCTTTATAATTTATAGGAAATTTTGAAAGAAGTGATAATTTTTTTTCTTTGGCATTATATCAAACAATTGGAGAGAAATATAAAAAATGCAGTGTTTCTTTCTTTACTAACTTACACATTAACATAAAAAATCGATCAAAACAAAATTAACTTATAGAAAAGAGGTGCCAATAAATTTTAAAATTACATTGATGATTAGTGATTTTACATAAATATTATGTCATTTTCATTCTTGGTGTATTTTGAATTTAGTGTAGTTTGCACTGGTTGGATTATTATTTTTCATGTATTGAGTTTTGATAACAAGATTAACAACAGTATTGGTGGTAATCACGAATTTTAAATTTAATGATACTTGAGGCCTAACTCAAATAGTAAGAGCCTTTACTATTGGGAGGGAGAGATCTTGGATTAAATTCATCTCCCTCACACTAGTCATGTAAGATCCCATTTTAGTGGTGGCTCACAAAAATAGTTTTCAAAATATACTAACTTATAACAATTAACTGCTAACTGTCTTCCTTTTCGTCCCGATGATACTGGGTCCCACATCAAGTTTTGAAATATGGACCTTGTCAAAAAAAATAATAAATTCAACAATAACAGTTACATGAGACATGTACACGACACCATTTGTTTTGCAATGTTGGGTCATCCGACCTTCAAGTGGTATAATAATAATGGATTTACAATTTAACAATAGAATTGTGAATACCAATAATGAAAAACTAGAAAAAGTTGGAGATAAAAAAAAAACCACAAATGAAAAAAAAGCGATAAGGAATATGGATGGCATTTAGGAATGAAAAAGAAAAAAAAAATGAAAAATTGAAGAATTAGATTAAAGGTTGGTCATTCCTTTAATTATAATATTTTAATTGACTGCTAATAAAATTAATTGAAAAATATATTAATTAAATTAACAAAATTAAGCTTAAATTTTGTCTTAACATTATCAATAAAAAAATTAATGAATTATTTCTAATTGAAAAATTATTTTATTATTTGTTTAAAATAACTAATTTAATAAAAAAGTGATAATAGCAAGATTAAGTATTTTTTTCCAGTAATTGTTAAAAATTTAAAACAGTCTTATTAGTGATTCAAACTATTTAATTTGTTAATTTTTATGCTAAATTTTTTTATTAATTGTTTTATTATGATTTTTATATAATAGGGTTGATAGTGTTAATATTTGATAAATATTTTTAGTGAGAGGATTATGTAATAAATTAAATCAAATTTTAGGACGTTTAATTAACTATAAAAGTATAAACACCTACTAAGTACTAAGTATATTAAGGCAAAATTTGAAGGGTTAAAGTGAATAATCCAATAAAGGCCCACGCCAAGTTAGTTTATCTTTTCAGCAGGTAAACTTATACAATTTAAATATTATTTAAATGCTGGAGCAACAATGTTCCGGCTCACCGTTGCCTTAGTCTATAAAATATCATGAGTAAAATCAATCTTGCATTATGAGCAACTATCATTAAGAGACTTGGAGGGTAGCTGGACACTTTTTTAAGAAACATCAATGCAAAGTCAAACAAGAGTTAGTTGTACCAATAATTTTAATCAAAAAGCTACTTCAGCCTTCAGTTAAACCCACACCAACAACACTACCTTCAATCTCAATAAAACCCAGAAAAAGAACAGAGAAATCATGAATTAATCTCCATGGAAGCAAAGGAAACAGCTCTAAAAGTAATGCTGCAGAATGAGAAGAAAAGAGGGTTGCTCACTTGCTCATATTTGAAGAAAAAAAAAACCTTAATAAATTGGCAATTTTCCAATTCAAAATGAAATGGTAAAACAATACAAGAATGTGTTGTATATATAACAACAATCCATATCCTGTGTTTCCACATTAGGGATATGGTCAAACCAGGAGGGACATAGGGCATAGAGAAAAATGAATTATGCCACAACTCCATCAAATAAATTGACCTCCTGTGACAATTAATTAAGTCTAGACCATTTCCACCAGCACCAAACCAAATCTTGGCTCCCCATGTCATTAAAATGAACTTATAAATAATATGCTATAAAGACTAACCAAAATATTCCCTCATTCTTGACTTGCTGGCAATGAGGGCGACTCTTTGGCAATTAAAAACAGTAGACAACCACAAAATTTTGAGGGTGATCGTGAATGGATAATTCCAACATCATATGGAATCCAATCCAGCAAGCTTCCGCAACTTCTCACACAGTATAAATGTGATTGTAGTTTGAGGACCCAATCTTGCAAAAATTGCAAAACCCCTGCAAAAGTTTGAAAAGGTTAGAATTCTAAAAAATAATGGAAAAAGAAATAAATAGTTGAAGAAACTCCCCAAGAGGTCTTTAAGTCCTAAGGGGAAAAGAATGCAATTAGTGACTATGATCTATTCTTGTGTTAAAAGAGCAGATTAGAAATTAAATGGGTATTATGTGTCTGAAAGATTTTGAGAAGCTGTTCACTGACTAGGTAGAAGCAAACTAAACTGCCTTTGAAAGTGCATAATTATAATTATGATTCTAATTAAAAAGAGCTGGTCATAAAGGCCTTTATAGGATCTCACCCCTTGTAAAGTGCTCTAGGACCTTCTGTAAGCGTTACCTGAAACCAGTAGATAAAAAGAAATTAGAGAAGAAAGCTAATATATATATATATATATATATATATATATATTGATTAATTCATTCATATTCACCAACCAACCACACATCACAAACACTTTCAGTAACACCCCTAAAAAGGGAAATTGAAAATAAAACAATGTACACATTCACAGTAATTCTTCTTCTCTTACAGCATCAAGCCATATAATACCAATTTTCATAATGAAAGTTCTGCCCAGAAAGCCCCAGCAAAGTGTCATCTCAGCAATAAACATATAAACATGTAATTTCAATATCCCATGAGTGAGAAAGCCCCAACCATGTTATCCTTGAAGTCGCATGCTCTTCAGTAGCTGCAGAATCATGTCTATAAGGCACAACAGCAGCAGTACATGGAGAAATTCCTAATCCATCAAATATACAATAATCCAAGTACCTATCAAAAGATTCAGGTTAAGATGCCCAATTGAAAATGTAAATTAACTTGTCCAACACCGTTTGTATAGTAATGTTGGATGTAAGATCACTCTCTACTCCCTAATTTAGATATCACATTGTTTCCACAATCCCTCTCCATTTATAGATGTTTAAGCTTCTCTTTGAATGCGAACCTAAGTTGAACAGTTGGGGGACTGGATGAAACAAATAATGCTAATAAAAAGGAAAAATTTAGTGACAAAAATTAAAAGAGATGATCAGAAAGAGAAAATTCATAGCAATAGAGAGGGAGAGTAGTTGATGCCTGATATGCACAGTGAAATCCATTTCTATAGCCTCCAACTCTTTTAGATTCTCGTTGAAGCATAAGGCGGGTTTTAATCATATCCATTGGTGCAGTTATAAGAGTACTAACTGTGCCTGCTACAGTACTTGATCTGCATAGGTAAAACAAACATTTAGTTAATGTTTGCATGAATCAAAGAAGAAAAATAATGCACAGGTGTTCTTCTAATTACACATGCCTACAAAAAACTAATTCTGTAAGTGGCAGTGCCATACACTAGGTGAAGATAAAATCCTTCTTCCATAGGTGTCCACCTAATCAGAACCTGCAGAAAGTTGAAAATTTTATTTGATAATACAATAAAAAGACATGTAAAGACAGGTGATCAATCTAGACTGCAATCAAATGTAAATCAATCATTCAGAAAACATGGAAATTACTTCGAGGATATTCAAAGGGAAAAAGAACATGCTTAGAACTTGACCCGCTTGGTTTCATCATATGTTGCTAATTGTGATGCAGTTAAAGCAGCAGCTCTGGCAGTAGCAGGGCCAACCCCTTTCCATAGTGCCCTAATTCCCCCTTCAGAAATAATTTTACGCATTTCTGCAATTGGTCCAACTTGTATCAGGTTTGAATTCATCTGCAGTCGAACCTGATAAACACGGGGGTAAGAAAAGGAAGGAAATTTGATTTATTAATCACAACTTAAAAAGCCAATATCCAAAATGCCTCCTATACTATACCTTGAGAACTTCAACTGGATTGGTCAATGCAGTTGCAACTGCACCAGCAAATGCTCCTGATGCAATCTTAACCAATATATTAGTGGATCCAAAAGCCAAATCACAAGCATATTTTGAAGGTTCATACAGTCCTAAACGGAGACCTCCATAAAGAAGTGACCTTGCTAATGCAGGCGTCAAACCCAGATACAAAGCCTTTGGTCCTTCATTTTCCAACACTCTAACAAATAAACCTCCCTGCACATCATACATCACAACAACTAAATACCCAATAATTCATCATAACAATAAAAAATAAAAAATCCAATAACCCACCAAACAAAATAGAGAGAGCTTCTCCTACCATTCCAGTCAAAGAACCTCTCTGGCCAACAAGTTGCATTTGCAGCCGAACTTTGAGGACATCTGGTTTAAAAAGTTACAGAATTAGACACACGTCACACACCCATAAATTCAAGAATCTCAAAAATAATCATTACTCAGATCTCACAAACGCCAGCACATAAATAAACATAAAATAGAAAAAGATCAAATCATTAATAGAAGAAGAGATAAATAAACCTAAAGGGTGGGTGAAACCGGTGGCCACGGCAACGGAGGCCCCACTGGTGGCAAAATGGTAGAAGATTTTGGACGATGAAGCTGTCCATTTCTGATTTTTATTCACTTTATCAGCAGAATCTGTGATAATGGTATCAATATTAATAATAATTAATAAGATTTCAAAATCAAATTTTTATTTGCCTGATTGTATTGACTTGAAAGAGACAAACCCAGAAATTCTAAAACAAGAAAAATGAACTCCTGTAACCTGAAGAATTGATTGCCGCCATAATCCTGGATTTCGGGATCTTAATTTCATTTCCTTCCCCCAATGGAGGAACAGAAATGAATAGTGCAAGCGCAATAATTGTCTACTTTGGGGAAACGACGACGTTTAGTTTTTATTTTTGATGAACGACACGACGTTTAGTTGTTTTTTAGTCCAGTCATGCCACCCATGGTGGCACCGCTCGGTGCTCCTTCTGTACCTGGCCAACTTAATGGTCTACCAAGGCCTTCTATGGCGATTCCCCCATCAACTGTTCCTGGTAGTACAATGGCAGCTCCTCCTTCTACTGGTGCTCCCTCCATGGTTCCACCCGCTAGTTATCAAGCTAATCCAGCACCACCCACAAGTGGAGACTTTGATAGCTTCAATAGCACCTCAACTCCTGAGGCTAATCATTAATCTGATCAAATTACGCTTTACTCCCATTTCTTAATGATGAAAGGAATTAAAAGGCAGCCTTATGGATCTTCCTGGAATATTTTGATGTTTGAAACTATTTTCTAGGATGATGAAATTTAAAGCACTCAAGTTCTGAAGTGTTCTTCTGGGAATGCTATTGTACCGTACACATTAAGAAATGGAGTGTTCATTCTTCTGGAACTAGAATTCCAGTGATGAATTTTGGTATAACTGAGTTTTGTTTTTCCAAATGGAAAAAACTTTTACGCAACTTGATCCTTTATTTAAGTGTCCTGAGTTTTATGTACTTGCTGCATGGTTTGGGTATGTCGTCTATGACAATCTGCTCTTGTTACAGGCATGGAAAAAGAATACAAAATCATCACTTCTACGTTGATTTTTCATTAGATTTTATCCCATGTTTTATGTAATGTGCTTTGCTGTGGTGCTAAAGCACTTATGGTTATGTTATGTGCGACCAATTTTTCTGTAAAACTTCAATTTTAAAAAAAATGTTATATAAATTTAGCTCACATTCTGTTTTGTTGTAGTGATATGGTGTTTGCTCAGTGCTTACAAGGACAAGAATGCATTTTGTTGATATTTTGCATCAACAGAGATTAGTGTCTGTGGTTTTAGCTAATAGCTACTATTGGATTTTAAATGCAGGTACTTCAGTTCTAATGTCTTCCAACTTCAGTTTCTTTCCTTGAACTAACTGATCATTTATGTATGCGAATATTTGTTTAAAGACCATCCATGTTGATCTTTATAGTAGTACTGAGATCCCAATGCTAGGCTGAAATTTCTTATAACTGATTACCATGGTGCTCCATTTTAATTTTTTTCAAATTCATGGAGATCGATGTTGCTGGCTCAATGAATAAGCACCATGATGTATTAAATTAGCAAATTCTTTGTTGAATGCATGTGATGAACCTGTTATACCTGTACATGACTTCATGTACAACAAAAAGGACCCCTTATATAACTTGGTGACCACAAATCTTGCAACATTTTAAAGCAGAAAGCAGACCCACCTGCGCTATTCCCCTAACTATCTTCCTCCATGACTTTCAGGCAAAAGCAAAAAAAACTAATTGCATGAGTCAACAAAACAAGCAATTTTGCTATCTCCTTCACCTCCTGCTGGATCATATATTTCTCTTAGCTCGATTTGTGAAAAGTTGATGTCTGTCCAATATCAGTTAAAAGCAAATATCAGCAAAACAAGTTGTGGAGACAAATCTTTTAAGAGAAGCATCCATTTGATACACATGCATGACGCATCAAACAACAACCTGATCTGTTCCTCATCATTTTAGTGGTTATATAATAAAATTATCTTGGTAGAGTAATTCTGACCTTTCATATTCTAACTTTTGGATAACTATCCCATTCAACAGAAGCTCTGAACTGTAAACTGTTGCTCCTGCAGGCAGGGTTACACCACCCATATGACGCCCACCAATAAAGAAGATACCTTTTCACTAGTAAAGAAAAATGAGCTCTCTTGCATTATACCTTTATCAAGGAAAGGCACACAGATAGAATAATCTTCTTCACATGAAAGGATTATTAGACCATCTGGGATCTTCATACCAAATATTTGACTTTCCTCCACTGCCTGAAGAACATTTATTAGAAACTAAGAAAAACAGACCATTACGGACAATCATAAATTGGTACATTGCCACCATCAAAAGCTACTGCTCCAAGGAATTATATATGTAGGAACAAATACATACCTGGGCATGAATTGCTTTAACCAAGCTAGTAATCATTTCTTTATCAGGTTTTATGTTTGGAGTAATTAAGACTCTTTGACCCTGGAAAGGGATCAGATCGGACGTTAAACAACCCAATAATCTTAAGATAAATAGAGAAAATCCATATTGTGGCCGAATAATCTTAAGCTTAAGTAGTAAGTTAATCACCTTTAAAAGTGGATGTTGTCTTGCGCGAGCCAGTGAGGCAGGCATGCTAAAACCAATTTCCTTTTCTTTCTTGGCATCTCTCAGGATATAATTTTTCTCATCAATTAGACAGCTTGCTTGCCCACAGCTCTCAAGCCATAAATGAGTCACCACTGGTTTACCAAGAGCAATAGCTTCCAACATATTCCTTGTACGAGCAAACTTGTCTGCTATGAAATGTGTGGCATCCATTGAGCATGATGCAATGGAAATGCCCAACCGGACCATGATCTGTTTGAAGAAGAGAATACATATGTGAATATGTATGTGGTCTCTAAGTGATCATGAAACTTATTGGAAGAATAAGGGAAAAACAGAGAGAAGAAAGGTGCCTTTTTCTGCTGTTTGATGATATCAACATCCAAATGCTGGCTAAACAGAACTTGGACGTGTGTCGTATCTCTTCTTTTTCTCATATCTTTCCATGTAAAGTCGGTTTTTGGCTCTTGAATCTCTAGTCTAATAAGTTCTTTCAAAAGAGATGATTTGGGAAGGATTTTGTTGTATGGTTTTTTGTAACTTTCTTTTCCATCAATTATCATGAATGGGGTAGACGTGTAACCATTAGCTTCATGTGAATGGCTTGGCCGCCTGCGGAGCGTTCTTTTCCTTTTGCGACAGCTCCAAGCATTCAAGTTTAATGAACTGGTTAAGGAAGATACCTCTAAGCTGTCTTGCTTTTGTTGAGTCAGCTTGTTGTTTCTCAGTACATCACACGTATTGCAGGTATATTTTTCTTGGACACTCATCACTTCAGATACCTTAGCAGTTCTCTTTCTTCTGTATGTAATTGTACTTTGCTTTGTAGTAGCATTCATCCCTTCCCCTGGAATATCTGGCCCATCTTTGGTCCCTTCCAGTTCACCTCCTGTCATCCAATGCCTTAGGTGAGCAAATGGCTCCTCTTTGGTATATTTTCCTCCAGTATTCAAGACTTCAGGTGGCTTAGCAACCAAAGAGCTTCTTTTTCTTTTGTATGTAACTATACTGCCCTTGACAGTATCGTTCGTCCTCTCCCCTAGATCACCTGAACCATCTTTTTCTCCTAATTTATCTCCTGTTGTCCGATGTTCTATTTGGTGAATAGCAGGCTCCCCATCTATGCATTGTTTGCCAAGTAGCATATTTTCAGATGGTATTGACAAACTCCCACAATCTCCACATACCTTGGTGTTTTCTTTGCCCATAGCACCCTCTTCCTTTCCTTTCTTGACAGGCTTTGCAGATTTCCTGGCTGAACATTCATTTTGCGCAGGCAAGGGTTTGGTCCTTTTCCTTTTTGTTGTTATTTTCAATTTATTATCCAACTCCTGATAATTGGAGTGCTTCCAAGATGAACTGGCAGAACTCTTTCTTTGCTTTGACATTCTTGCAACGCCTCCAAGATTAGATAAATCACCCTTCTGAGAGCAAGGCTTTTTGAAATGAAGTTTATCCTTCACAACACCTAGTGAAGAATCTAAAGGCAATTTTTTAGAACATTGGTTAGCATCACCAATGCTGCAGTCTGTGGGGAGAACATGTGATAAAGCTTCCATGGCTTCAACTGCTATTTGAGTGCTAAAACCAACATCAAACATATCTGAGGCATTTTCTTCAATACTACAAGCAACTGACTCTTGCTCCAACTGGACTTCATACAACGGTGCACTTGAGTTCTTGACTTTGTCATTTTCAAAAATCATTTCAGAAGCTTGTTCGTACTTGTCTATCTCTTTTGAGATGTCAACTGGAGCCCTTGAATCTGAACAAGATGAATTAGTCACTTCCTTATTGAGGTCTGTTAACTTCTCTTCCCATCTGTTATCTGAGCTACTAGCTTCTTTACTGTCCCCAAGCCCAGCCTTCTGATGCCTTATCACAGATCTTTCCAGGCAGCCTCCAAGACTGAATGCTGCACCTGTCCTCCCTTCACAATGATCATTATCAACCCAATTAAAGGTTCCATCCTTTCCAACTGCAGCCCTGGTTTTGATTTGTTTAGCCAAACTTTGGCAACCCTTTATCCTTGCAACAGGAGACACTTTCTTCCTGACAGCATTTCTAGGCTGAGCTCCCGGAGAAGAGTCCATATTGTTAAGTTCCAGGTAGTGATTGACAATATTAAGTGCATTTGCTTGAGACAAATCTCTAGGTTCTTCAGAACCAATGTAATTAAACTCTGAAATAGTTGATCATGTGTTAGCATACAAAAAATGCTCACAAAAAATAGAAATAATTGGCACAGCAATCCAAACTTTTCTCAGTTGATTTTATTTTTTCACACTAACCTGTGCCACAATGTTCACCAAGAATAGAGCCATCAATAGCTTCTGTCAAGTCATCCAGGTGAGGAAATGGTGGACCAGGCTTCCTGCACTGTGAACCTACCACATTCCCTTCTATTCCTCTATCAGCTTTAACATCAGTGTTTCCTTCATCTTCACTATCAAGCACAACATCTCCAATGCAATCAGTATCGTCTATATCAACTACTACAGTGTCAGAATCAAGTGCCACCAAAGGGGTTCCATCAAAGGAACCATCAAGTGAAACTGCATCATCCAAAGGTACAGTATCTTCAAACAACTGATCAATAACATTCTTCTTATCCCAACCTAATTCTGTAACACAAGCAT
>CATIWO010116404.1:0-19311 GCA_949673435.1 Macaranga tanarius | reverse complement strand
TTTTTTTTTTTTTTCATAAAATCTAAACCATTTGATTTTAATTTAAGGGTGGAAATTAAAAAATATGAGATATATATTATATACTCTCCTGGGAAATTAAAAAACAGTTCCTGCAACAAAGTTTAGATATTTGCCAAAATAAGAATTTGTTTTTATGTGTGAAAACTGACTTCACATGAAAACTAAAAAAAAGAAAAAAAATGTATATAGCCTAATATGAACTATAATGGTTTCTTTATGTTGTATGTTTCATAAGTCCTGACACATTTTTCTTTCCTTAAACATTAATCATTCTGAAGCTTTCAGAAATATCATATTTTTTTATGAAATTATGGAACAGTTACATCAGGTTGCTATTGCTCAGAATAATACATTGATGTATTGCATCAGTGTGCCTGCTAAGTTCATTTCTCCAGGAATTTTGCAGGCAATAATAAGTCCTAATAATTCATTGGCAAGAATAAATCTGTCGTATTCGTTGTCGTTCCTGGAGTTACAAATTGCTCTCATTGTCATTATCACCCATTCTTTTCATTTCTTTCTCAAACGTTTTGGAATCACCTTGTTCGCCTGTTCGTTGTTGGTAAGTGCTTTCATTCAATCTATATGCAATCAAATTAAAGATTTCGATGCCACCCACAAGCTTAATTTGTTTCAGTATTGGTACTAGAGTCATCTCCAAGACTTAGTGGTTCGAATTCAAGTGAATGTTTTTGCGTACATATAATTATGTATGTATATATACATTGTAAGCTGATGATTAATTGTCGTTTTCGTTTGAAACAGACAGGCATAATCCTCGGTCCTACGGTCCTTGGAAGATATGAATTTATGAGAGAAAAGATAGTTCCTCAAGAGAGCCAACCGATGCTTAATGTGCTAGTAATAATTAGTCTGCAAATATTGTTATTTCTGTCAGCTGTGAAGATGGATGCAAGATTTGTGCACAAAACTGGAAAAAAGGCCATGTTCATTGGTGCTTCAACCATTGTGTTCCCGTATATAGCTTCTATGTTTTTCGTTAATTTTGTAAACAAACATCAATCATTTGCAGTAGATGGATTGTTGGAGTTGTTTAAACTTGTCAGAATACAATCCGTCGCTGCTTTTCCTGTTATTTCCTATGTTTGTGATCAGCTCAGGATGTCAAACACAAAAATTGGCCGGTTAGGACTGTCATCAGCATTGGTTGGAGATGTGGTCGGACTAATCATAGCACAAGCTCAATTCTTGATTGCAGAAAGAAACAGTTCAAGGGATTTTTTTGGATTTATTGTCTTTTTAGTCGTGATACAATTCGTGTTTAGGCCTATGATGCATTGGATCATCAGACAGACCCCTCAAGGAACGCTTGTCGATAGCACATACATTTGTGTGATCATGGCACTGGTCCCTTTGACAGGACTCTATTTCAGCAAAATTCATCAGGGTGCATTCACAGGTCCATTTATTTTGGGTCTAATGGTACCTGCTGGACCACCTTTAGGATCTACTCTGGTAAACAGGTTCGAAGCTTTTATTTTAGGTGTTCTTTTGCCTGTCCAAGGTGCTACCTCATTGATGCGAGTTGATTTGCTCATTGTCATTAATCAATTTGGGGCGCTAAAATACCACATAGCTGGTATGATTCTCATCTTCGTGGTCAAGTTTGCAGCATGTGTGGTTCCTATAATGTTCTGCAGATTGCCATTCATTGATTCTTTAATACTTACTATCATTATGCTTAGCAAAGGATTCATCGAGCTAACGATCTTGGCCATAATGAAAGACAGCATGGTAAGTTCATAAAAACTCTCTCCGAACAATTGTATTCCAAATAATATAGGCTTAATACATATGAGCCTCTTGAACTTGACATGTTTTGTCAGTTTACTTCTCAACTTATAAATTAACTATTTTGACATCTCAACTTGCTAAAAAATTACTTACAAACACTTTTCAATTAGTTAAGGTGTCTAAATAGTTTCATTTCAACTTATAAAAAAACTATTTAGACACTTCAAATAGTGAGAAAAAATATCAATATATTTTATTTTTAACAAGTTGAAGTGTCAAAATAATCATTCTGTAAGTTGGTGGCAAACCGGCAAAAGATATCAAGTACAAGGGCTTGCACAAGTCCTAGGCCTATATATATATATATATATCACGATTATTTGTTCTGATAGACATGAACAATTGAATTGCAGTTGTTTTCTGAAGACGTTTGTGCCATTGCAACTATATTCATAGTCTTCAACTCAATCAGTACACCAGCCCTTGCCAAATCGCTCCATGACTATTCAAGAAAACATGCACGCTATCAAGCAAGAACCATTGCTGGTTTAAGATCCGAATCTCCGCTCCAAGTTCTTGCATGCATATATAGACCTGACAGCATAGATTTCGTTATCAGAATGCTTAATACCATATATCCTACCAAACAAAGCCCTCTCTGGGTTTATGTCCTTCACCTTGTCGAGTTAATTGGTCGAGCTACACCAGTCTTTTTAACCCACAAAAAGAACCAGCCAATTTCTGTTTTTGATTCTTGCTCAGGAAATGTCATCTTTTCTTTTAATGAATATGAGAAGAAGAATCAGAATTCAGTTTCAGTTCATAACTTCACTGCAATATCTCCAGCCAATTCAATGCATGAGGACATATACACACTTGCTCAAAGAAAGTTAACATCTCTCATTCTGATTCCACTACATCAAAAGTGGTCTGGTTTATTCGATTTTGAGAACGGTAGGATCAGGGCTCTCATTCGCAGTGTTCTTGAAAATGCACCTTGTTCTGTTGGTATCTTTTTTGAGCGAACCAAAAAAGGTTGCTACAATCAAAAGGCACCAAATGGTACATTCTCTTCCTTGGGTGTGATCTTCATAGGCGGTGATGATGATCGTGAGGCCTTAGCATTAGCCACACGAATGGCGAAGAACACCTTGGCAAGCTTAACCATCATCCATATTGTTACTGATATTGCAGACAACAATGGGTCTGAATCGGATGAAGCAGCACTCAATGATTTAGCTTTGGAGGAAGCCACGCGATGTGCTGCTTCTAACGATTTGTCGATGGTATACAGAGAGTATTTGATGAAAGATGGATCACACACTGCATTGCTTGTGCGTTCCTTGGCGAAAGACTTTGATCTTGTTATAGTAGGAAGAAGTTATGGAGTTGAATCTCCTCAAACAGCTGGATTGTCTCAATGGAGTGAGCTTCCAGAGCTTGGAGTCATTGGAGACTTGCTTGCTTCTAAGGATCTGACTTCAGGTGCTTCTGTTTTGGTGGTGCAGCAAAAAAGACCGAAGAGAAAAAGTCTTAAATAATTATGTTAGCTCCATGTTTCATGACTTCTTGTCGATAGATATCAATGCATTACAATCACTAGATGGATAATGTAGATAGAACAAAAGTTTAGAATATAATAGATGCTCCCGATGGAACCCATCAATGGTGAAATTTGTAACACATAGGCACCTCTTTATTTTTATAGGTCAGATGTATAGTATTTGAAACATGTGTATTAAATCTGATGATCAGATTTAAAACACAGAGACAGTTATTTTATTTTTATAGGTCGAATGTAAAGTACTTTAAAATATATATGTATGAATAGATAAAAATCTTTTTAAGAAAATCAGAAAAACAATTTTTAATTAATAAAAGATCAGATTTGTTGATGCAGTGGATAATTCACAAACAAAGATAAACATTATTAACTGTTGAATCGCGCACGACTACCAGTCAATAATCTTCTACAAACCTGTAATTCGCAAATTCAGGAATGTAGGCAACAAAATTCACAGAATTTTAGAAATCGAAATTCAATTTAATTCATCAATAAAACTGTCTTCCAAAACTCAAAACAAGGATTTAAATTTAAAATTCTAAACAAAATGAACTTAAAACTCCAAATTCAAAATAAAATAAAACTTTCTAAAAATAGTAAAAAATATAAAAAAAAACTCATTTTCGGGCCCTAAACAATGAAATTTGGCCGAAAAGCGACGGACATCATGAGCGAAGTTTTGATCCTCGGCCTGTTTTCAATGAAATTGGACTCTGAATTTGCCAAAATCCAAAATTCCAAAGTTGCCGAAATTACAAAAATGCCACTACCACAATTTTTCATATTTTTTCAAGAATACGCGAGCTTGCTCGTCAATGTGTCCTGCATCATTTGTATACTCTTATTGTACCAATTTAAAAATTTGTAGCTTTACAAAAAAATTGTCAAATCAATTCATTAAAGTTGAAATTAACAATTCTTAATACTAACATGAATCAATTGGCAGAGATTATTCTCGCTTAAACGACTTTTTGAGTTTCGAGCTGTGGTGTATGCAGTTACATTAAATACTTGTTGTGAAATTTTTGCCGCCTTTATAATCCTATCGGGGTCGAACTGAATTAGTCAGAATTTAATGGACTTAATAGTTCAAACCAAAAAAACAATTCTAAATGTTAAAAAAATGTTAAAAAGAAGGCTTCATTTGTTAGAATCAAAATGAAACATGTTTTGATCAACGACAAGACCAAGTGTAAGATAAATCTTTAAAGAAGATGGTGTTGATTGACATAATTTACGACATTATTAACCTATCAATCAATAATTTTACCAGATGGTGTTGCCAGTAATTAATAATATTTTTACAGTTGTAACTAAATTGTAACTTTTATATTTTAAATTGAAAATTGAATAATATCTATTTTATTTTAATGCTTTACTTATCTTTAATTTATGTAGTTGTTTCTATTGAAAAGTATCATAAGATACATTTGTTGATTTATAAAACTAATTGTTATCTTATTTAAAAGGAAAGTTGCCTTTTATTGTACAGTTTGCCAGTTTATAAATGTTAAAATTGTCTGAATTTCTTATTGATAAAAAATAATGTAATATTAAAATATAACTATTTGTAAACTATGCATAAATTATTTTCACTAAATCTTTAGAAATCAAATCCATATGATTTTTTTAGAGAAAACTCTTATATAATATTTATTTTTTATGTACTCGAACTTTAAACAAATTCAAACTAGCTGCGACTTTACTTTATCACTTTGGAACAAATAGCCATATTCTGTTTGCTAGTTGCCATTACCCATCCGAGGTTAACTAGTAGAATCAGCCTGCATCAAGCAATTAATAGGACATAACAAATGCTAATATACACATCAAGTGGAGATTTATATAAGATTATTTAACGTTAATTATAAGTTTAGATATCTCTAAACCCACTTACAAAAGAGAATTAAAAAAACCTGAATTGTATAAAATGATTCATATTTAATTAAAAAAATTTAGTAATTAGAATTAAGTACTATTGTGCTATTATATGGCAGAAGCAAGAATTTAAGGACAGAACAATTAAAATAGCACGCACTACTATATGTTGATAATTAAAATGACACGCGCTATTGTCTAGTTATTTATTTATTTTTGAATAATAGAATTTAAAACACACACATTGCACATAGACACCACATGCCATCTAACAAAACCATGGTGATTTTGCGCTATTGACTAGTTAATTTGCTAAAATATATATTTAAAAGGAAAAGAAAAGAAAAGAAAAGACCTCACCAAATGTTGACATGCACATTAATTGACAATAACAATGTCAATTTTGTTTTAAAGATATTTTTGCACTATGCAAAATTACACAATTTAATCGTTCTGCTAACTGTTACCAGAAAACGTTTGGTATATTTGACATTAACAGACATAATCATTGTAAGGTTTCATGGTTACTATCTTTAGACTTTCTAATCCATATTTGCATATAATTTCAACAAAATAATTCATTTGAAATTTCGTTATTTAAAAATTAACTATACGTTTTTTAATTTTTTTTCTCGTAAAATATAAACCGTTCGATTTAAATTTAAGAGTAGAGATTAAAAATATAAGCTATATACTATATAGAAATAAAGAATTAAAGAAACAGTTCATGCAACAAAAGTCTAGATATTCGCCAAAATAAGAATTAGTTTTTATGTGTAAAAACTGAAATCACCCGACAACTAAACAAAAGAAAAAATTGTATATTATCTAACATGAACTATAATGGTTTTCTATATTTTTATGTTTCATAATTCCTGATGCAATTTTTCCTGAAAGATTAATCAATCAGAAACTTTCAGAAAATATTATATTATTTCGGGAAATTATGGAACACTTAGATCAGGTTGCTATTGCTCAGAATAATACATCAATGTATTGCATGGGTATGCCTGCCAAGTTCACTTCTCCAGGGATTTTCCAGGCAATTACAAGTCCTACTAATTCATTACAAAGAATAAGTCTATCGTTCTCGTTGTCGTTTCTGGAGCTACAAGTTGCTCTCATTGTCATTATCAGCCATTATTTTTATTTCTTTCTCAAGCGTTTCAGAATCACCTTGTTCGCCTCTTCGATGCTGGTAAGAGATTTCATTCAATTTATATGCAATCAAATTAAAGATTTCAATGCCACCCATGAGCTTAATTTGGTTCAATAGTACTTGAGTCGTCTCCAGGACTTGGTGATTCGAATTCGAGTGAATGTTTACATACGTATGATCATGCGTACATACATATATACATTATAAGCTGATGATTAATTGTGATTCCTGTGAAACAGACTGGCATAATTCTGGGTCCTACGGTCCTTGGAAGATATGAATTTATGATAGAAAAAGTATTTCCTCAAGAGAGTTACGATGCTTAATGTGCTGGTAATACTTAGTCTGCAAATATTGTTATTCCTGCCAGCTGTGAAGATGGATGCAAGATTTGTGCACAAAGCAGGAAGAAAGGCCATGTTAATTGGTGCTTCAACCGCAGTGTTCCCATTTATAGCTTCTATATTTTTCATCATTTATATGAAGAAACAACTAGGATTTCCACCAGAAGCATTGCTGGAATTGTTTAAGCTTGTAAAAATAAAATCCCTGGCGGCTTTTCAAGTCATTTCATATGTTTTTGCTCAGCTCAGGATGGCAAACTCAAGAATCGGCAGGTTAGGACTTGCATCAGCATTGGTTGGAGATGTGGTCGGACTAATTACAGCACAAGTTCTATATTTGATTGCAGAAAGAAACAGTGCAAAGGATTTTTTTGGATTTATCACCTTTCTAGTTGTGTTACGCTTCGTGTTCGGCCTATGATGCATTGGATAATCAGACAGACCCCTCAAGGAAAGCCTGTTGATAGCACATACATTTGTCTGATGATGGCAGGGGTCCCTTTAGCAGGACTCTCTTTCAGTAAAATTCATCAGGGTGCATTCGTAGGTCCATTTATCTTTGGTCTAATGGTACCTGCTGGACCACCTCTAGGATCTACTCTGGTTGACAGGTTCGAAGCTTTTATTCTAGGTGTTCTTTTGCCTGTCCAAGGTGCTACCTCAATGATGCGAGTTGATTTTCTCGTTATCATCCATCGATTCGCCTGGCTAAAATGCCACTTAGCTGGTATAATTGTCATCTTCGCAGTCAAAGTAGCAGCATGTCTGATTCCTATATTGTTCTGCAGAATGCCATTGATTGATTCTTTAATACTTACTATCATTATGGTTAGCCAAGGATTCATCGAGCTAACAATCTTGGCCATAATGAAAGACAGCATGGTAAGTTCATAAAAACTCTCACCGAGCGACTTTAATTTATTGCATATAACATAGGCTTAATACATCTGTAGTCACTTAAATTTGACACGTTTTGCCCTTCAATTCATGGATTGATCATTTCGACACCTCAACTTACTAAAAACATCACTTATAAAATATTTTTCATCTAGTTTAGGTGTCTAAATAGTTTCACTTAAACTTATAAAAAAATTTACACTTAAAATAGTACGAAAAGTGTTGATAAGTCTTATTTTTAGCAAGTTCAAGTGTCTAAGTGATTATTTTGTAAGTTAAAGAGGCAAACCGACAAAGGATGCAAAGTACAGGAATATATAGATATATATCACCATTATTTGTTCCGATAAACATAAACAATTGAATTGCAGGCGTTTAAAGAAGTTTTCGCCATTGCGGCTATGTTCATACTCCTTAACTCAATCGTTACACCAGCCGTTGCCAAATTGCTCCATGACCATTCAAAAAAATGTGCACGCTATCAAGCAAGAACAATTGCTAGTTTAAGGCCTGAGTCTCCGCTTGGAGTTCTTGCATTCATATATAGACCTGACAACATATATCTTGTTATCAGAATGCTTAAGACCATATATCCTACCAAAGAAAGCCCCATATGTCTTTATATCCTTCACCTTATAGAGCTAAATTGGTCGAGCTGCACCAGTCTTTTTAACCCACAAAAAGCACAAAGCAATTTCGTTTTCTGATTCTTGCTCAGGAAGTGTGATCCTTTCAATATGAGCAGAACAATCAGAATTCAGTTTCAGTTCATAACTTCACCGCAATATCTCCAGCCTATTCAATGAATGAGGACATATGCACACTTGCTCATAGAAAGTTGACATCTCTGATCCTGATTTCACTGCATCGAAAGTGGTCTGGTATGATTGATTTCGAGAACTGTAAGATAAGGGCTCTAATCCGCAGTGTTTTTGAAACTGCACAATGTTCTGTTGGTATCTTTTTTGAGCAAATAAAAAATGGTCGCTCTAGTCAAAAGGCACGAAAGGGCACATTCTCTTCCTTGGGTATGATCTTCATAGGCGGTAATGATGATCGTGAGGCCTTAGCATTAGCTACACGAATGGCGAAGAATGTTTTCGCAAGCTTAACAATCATCCGTATTGTTGCTGATGTTGCAGACAACAATGGGTTCGAATGGGATGAAGCAGTACTTGACAATGTAGCACTGGAAGAAGCCATGAGATGTGGTGCTTCTAATAATATGTCGACGGTGTACAGAGTATTTGATGAAAGATGGATACACACACTGCATTGCTTGTGCGTACGTTGGCGAAGGAGTTTGATCTTGTTATAGTAGGAAGAAGATATGGAGTTGAATCTCCTTAAACAGCTGGATTGCTCAATGGAGTGAGCTTCCAGAGCTTGGGATCATTGGAGACTTGCTTGCTTCTAAAGATTTGCCTTCAGGTGCTTCTGTTTTGGCGGTGCAGCAACAAAGACAGAAGAGAAGAAGTCTAAAGTAGTCATGTCAGCTCCATGTCTCATGACTTCTTGTTGATAGATATCAATTCATTACAATCATTAGATGGAGAATTTAGATAGAGCCCAAATTTAGATTATAATAGAGGAAATTGCAAAGACTCTAGGCCATCCATTTGTTTGGAATTACAAATGAAATGATTTTTTGTAACACAGTATAGCCAGTACCATCACCGAGGGAGAGTTCCCCACTATGCCTCAAGGAGCCTTGACTATGCGTGAGCAAAAATAACTGAAAAACCAAAACGATTAGTTCGGTTTAATTTGTAAAATAATGTCATTTGGTTTTGATTTTTTAAAACTAAAATATATTCAGTTTTAATGTAAAAATATATATTTTTAAAACTGATATTATTGGTCTATTTTAAATATTAGTGCTAAACATCCATATAAATTAAGAATATTCAAACCAAAGTTATTTAAATTCGTTTTAGATAATTAGTTCGGTTGATTTTCTAAAAAATTAATAAGTAAAATAAGTATAAAAATTAACAACAATATATTTTATAAATATTAATAAAATGGTGCAAAATTATATAAATTCTATAGGCTCAAAATTGCAAAAATGTAAAAGGTCCAAACTGAATAAAACCGACCAAACCGAACTAGTTCAGTTCAGTTCAATTTAGTTTTTAAATTTATTTAATTTGGTTTGGTTTGATTCTTTTTTTTTTTTTTTGTAATTTTTTTTCAATATAGTTAAATTTTGTATATTTTTTAACTGAAATGAACCGAACCGAACCGACCGAGTGGACCATAAGCTTAATTATTAGGCCAACACCCCTTTGATTGATAACAAGACCAAGTGTAGAAGATGGCGTTGATTGACATATAATTTATGACATTATTAATCCATCAATCAATAATTTCACCGGACGGTGTTGATGCTCAGGATATTAAAAAGGTTTGGTGCGAATACATTTGTAAAGAACGGTTAAAATTGCCCCAATATTTTAAAAGGCCTAATTATTTTCAAATTGACCATAATGTAATGCAACATCGACAAAAGCAGAGCAATAAAAAAAATTGGATAAACCAATAACCGTTAAGATTAGCTAGCAGAAACTGTTATCGCTTAAACTGAGGTTTCGAGTTCGAATCCTAATGAATACAGTCACGTTAAATAGTTGTTAGAAGACCTTTGCCGTTTTGTGGTTCTATCCATGTCGATTTCAGATTAGTCGGACTTCTTGTGGCTACCGGATATCGGAGCATCAGAAGCAAAAAAGAAAAAAAAAAGATAATGTTTTGTGTTGCGACTTATGGTTATACAGTACGTTGCAGGTTATGATAAATTACAAAAAAAAATCTGTATTTTTTTTGTATCTTTTTATATAATGAGGAGGCAAAACGATAATTTAAAAATAAAAAATTCCTATTTTACACTTTACCATAGTACTATTTGTGTTCCAGGGAAATGTATCATTCTAAACAATATATGTGTACAATAGTACATCATTATAATGATATAAGTTACAAAAGGCCAAACATATAGGTGGGCATAAACTAATCTAAGTTCAAGACTAACATTCTGTATTTCATCATATGGCTAAAGAATTTGCCTTGTAATTTAGCTACTATAATCAAGTTGCATTGATTTTCATTGCAACTGGAAAATTTTTATTTACGGTGGATGTATTATGTTCAATAATTAGATTAGTAAAATATAGTTTATGTAATCAAGCTTGTCCCGTCCCTGATTCAGTGTGTTCATGTATTTGTGTGTTTTGTTTTTTTTTTAAAAAAAAAAACTTGTTTACACCCTAATCCTAAATCCTAATTTTTTTGAGATATAATCCTAATTCCTAATTAAATTATGTTTTATTAATATTTTTTTTCTTGCTTAAAAGCCAATTAAGAATAAGAGGAAAACTTAAAAAAAAAAAAGTGGTGAAGCATGCTTTGGGGAGGGAAGTTCGACTCCCCTCTCCATCACTTAATAAAAAAAGTGGTTTCACTTATACCTTTTCGTATGTGGTTTAATACTGAATAGCCCTTTTCGTGTGCAGTTTAACATCAGATATGCAGATAGTAGGGCATGATTTAATCACATTTTTCTCCGCTCTCCCAATGGCCTTCAGAGCTTTAAAAAAAAAAAAAAAAAAAAACTAGTTTTGACAAAATTTTGGACCGTCCATTCTATAAAGTATAAATTCCCATTTTCATTCATTTATTTATTTATTTATTTTGTCTTCTTCTTCGTATTTATTGTGGCCTAGACTTTTTTTTACAAGGGGCAAAAAACAAAAGAGAGAGGAGAAGTGGAAGAAGAAGAGAAGGGAAGAGATCAAAATTCAAAGGTTGTTGTTGCTGTTTAATGGCAACCTTTGCTACTACTCTTCTTCTTCTTTCTCCTTCTTCTTCTCTTCCTCTTCTTCGTTCCCGCCATCATAATTACTCTAATACCCTTCACTCCTTCTCCCTCTCTTTCCCTTTTTCTCCTCTTTCTTTCCCCATCAAAAACCCTCGAAAAACCATTCCATCTCTAAGTTTTGCCTCCCCTTCTTCCTCTTTTGATGATTTTCTCCCCAATCCCAATTCTGGGTCTTCTGATAAGGTTCGTTTTATACGCAATTATTGCTTTTTTTTTTCTTTATTTTAGCTTATAATTTGAATTGGGTCTGCTGTTTTTGTTCAGAAAACATGAAAAAGTTTGGATTTTTAACGTTTTTTGGTTGTTGGGTGTCTTGGGACTGGACACAGCAATGTTTAATTTGATGGGTTTTGTAGGTACAGGTGATGTGATAACTGTTTAATTGAATTTGAACATTTTGAACTTTGTTTGGAATAAAGATTGGATCTTTTGATTTGGAATTAATGAGTGCTTCTTGTTATACAATTATGCTAGTGTAGTATGTTTCTACCAGTTACATAAAATTTAAATTCACACCCCTGTTTTAATTACTTTCAAAGGAGATCTATAGGATATCATGAATTGATTCTTTTAGGTACTTATTTGTGTGTTACGTGATGAGTTCCTGATTTTCACTTTTCAATATGGTCTCACTGCTCACCTCTACGGTTCTATAATTATATTAGACAAAAAACCTCAAGGACCTGCTTGCTATAACCTCATGGCTTGCTTTTGGATATAAGGCATAGAATCCAGTTACCTGAGGTTAAATGTTTTGCTCTAGGCTGCTAGATGGTTGAGTGCATACTACCTAGTTGGGTTCCAATAGTGGAGTGTGAAATCAATTGGGATGTAATGTAGAAGTATAGATGACAAATGGTTTTTGTCTTCACTTGGAATAGTATTTGCTGATTGATTGAATTGTATGATACAAACCAAAGTAATATTTGAAGTTATCTATGGAGTGTCACTGTTTTGTTGGCAGAACATTGGGGGTGTATATCTGCACTCTGGAAGTCTGAGGACTTCACAGTGATTATAAATCCATATTCATAGGGGCAAACGAGACAGCTAGAAGAAAACCCATCAATATGGCTTTTGTTCCAGTAGAATGAAGAATTTGTAGCAAGCAATCATTAACCAATAGTTAATTCATGAAAGAAAGATTGCTGTTGGATTAGAGTTGTTAAATGCTAAGCCATTGGTTTTTGCAAATGGCGTGACACAGGGAGGGTTAATCATGTTTAAAAACCATCTATAGCCGAAAGCATGTGCTTAACTTAACTTTATTTATGATTGCAGTGTCTCATTATTTGGATTTTGTCAAGTTTGAACCTTCTATATTGTGTGCGTGTAAGCATATGTGCGAATGGTATTTAGAGAGAGGAATGGCAAGGCCATGCCAAATTTCAAATCAACTAGCCAGATTTCTTTGTCAGCTGTTAACTTTTTTATAAAAATGAAGTCCAAGTTACATGCCCGATTGTTTGATATGGTGAAGTTGGCCTTTTTTGGGTTTTATTTTCCTGCTTATGCATCATGTGCAACCTAATTGAAGATTGGCATGCATATCTACTTCTCATTAATAGTAGAAATACATGGGAAACCAATTATCTGCTTTTTACAATTTCCGTTGCTCTACACTTTTGGTATTCTTTTCATATTGATTCTAGTGTTGGTTCTTTCAGAAATCAGTTCTCGCAAATTTGATACGAGATATAGAACCATTAGATGTGAGCCTCATTCAGAGAGATGTTCCACCTACTACCTTAGATGCTATGAAGAGGACAATCTCTGGCATGTTGGGCTTACTTCCATCAGATCGGTTTAAAGTTTTTATTGAGGCTTTGTGGGAACCTCTCTCAAAGTTATTGGTCTCCTCAATGATGACTGGGTATGAATTTTGTCTTATTCTTATATATGTTCATATACTATGGTCCCTTGTTGACAACTGAATGGATCGATATCATATCAATAATTGTCTTGGTTCCTCTGGTTGCCCTGGGAATTTAGCTTATAGAATTTTGGGACTTTTACCCATTTGAATAAGCCCTTCACCAGGCCTTGTCAATTTAAAAGCAGAGGAATTAGTCATGGCAATCTTATTCGGCTCAGAAATTGTTAATTGCTTGAAATGATAGAGTATTTTTTAGAAGCATGTCTTTGATCATATTTTAATGATTATTCTTGGATTAAAAATCGAATATTGAAAAATCATATTTCTGCTTGACTTGTAGGTATACATTGCGAAATGCTGAGTATAGGCTTTGCCTTGAAAGAAACCTTGATGTGCATGAAGGAATTAATGAAATGCAGGAACCAGAAAATTCTAAAATTGATTTGCAAGGGGCAGAAGTGGACAGTGAAAACAAAGATCAATGTTATGGGCAAAATGCGAAATTTGAAAAAATTACGGAAGATCCATCTAATAAAATTGATATGGAAGGCCTCGGTGAAATATCTCCTGAAGTTCAACAATATATTCTTCATTTGCAGTCCCGTTTGTCTTCTGTGAAAAAGGTATATATTCTAGGAACATACATTAGTAAATGCAGTATTCTGAGTTAAGGTTTTTCTAATTTCATGCCATAGTTTACTCAAATCAGGCTTTTATGGAAATTATCATAGCTTGGTAGCGGACCATTATTCCTTGCCTAGAGTATGAATCTATATGCATGGCATGGTTAGGAATAGAAGCAGTTGTGCATGCTGAACTAGCACATTTATTAGTCATATAATTTGTTTTTATTTGCGACAAGTGAGCCCTTTTTTGTTGTGATTGTTTTGCCATTTGCATATTCAAGGGAGTAAAGTACTTTGCTGTCCTACAGTGCACCTTCTGCTGATTGTCTACTTGTATAAATAACTTTTTTTACTCTAGAATTTGAATGTTCCCTTTCCTTTTTGTTCATATGTTGCTCTTAATAGTCCATTTATATTAATAGTATGCATTCTCACAATTTTTTTTTTTTTCATATTGAAGGAACTTTATGAAGTCAAGAGGAAAAGTGATGCTCTTCAGATGCAGCAGTTTGTTGGCGAAGAGAAGAATGATTTGCTGGACTACTTAAGATCACTGCAACCAGAAAAGGTTTTATTTAATTCTTAATTTACTTTGAAGCTTGTTTTACTACTGAAATTCCTGTAGCCAAGTTTTTGCCGATGGTTTTATTTATTTATTTATTTACTGTAATGGTATCAATAATGTATGACTATGGAAGTGCTTGCAATGCTTTAACATGCTAACACTTTTAATTTTTAGTCTAATTTAGCTTGGTTATGTATAGGGATAAGATATGAAATTGGGTTTTTACTTCTCTAAAATGGATTTGACTCCTGCCCTGTTTGGCCACTTTCTCTCACACATATGCAGCCTACTTCTCTGGACATCGGATAGTGTTAGCAACTAATGTAATTTTAAATTGAACAGGTGGCTGAGTTATCAGAACCCACATCCCCAGAACTCAAAGAAGTAATCCACTCTGTGGTTCATGGTCTCCTAGCAACTCTTTCACCTAAGATGCATTCCAAGGCTCCACCACAATCAGAGAACACACCGAGCGGTACACGAAACATTGGTGTTGAAGATTGTGCTGACCTTCTTGAAAACACTTCTCTTCATTTTCAGCCTCTCATTTCCTTGACAAGGGACTATCTTGCACGTCTACTCTTCTGGTTAGGCAACATCCTTTCACCTTTTCCTTAGAGTGCCATTTAAATTTCACTGGCAGTATTTTTTTTTTTAAACTTATGTGATGTATAAAATCTTTAATCATCTATTGAGACTCAAATATTGTTCTAACTTTCTTTCGTTTTAATTTCTTAAGGTGTATGCTGTTGGGACACTACCTCCGAGGTCTTGAATACCGGATGGAGCTGATGGAGCTATTATCCTTAACAAGCAATGTCGAAAATGATGGCCGTGGAGATGAACAAGTTGCTTGAAGGTGCTCTACTTATTAAAATGCTACCATTTGTACATAGAAGTGTTTGTTCATGCATACAAAATTTGTTTTCTGACAAGAAGAGGCTTGAAGAAGAGGGATGGCTATTTATGCTTTTGCGGATGGATAGGTCATTTGTGTGTAAAAGAATACTTCTTATAAGAAATGCTTAAATATGGTTTTTTGATGTGTGATTATTCCTAAAAAAAAAAAAAAAAAAAAAAAGCCTTTTGTTTTGCCACTCTATATAATAACCTAATAATTTCATATATTAGTGAATTTGATTTAATTATAATTTTTCTGCAAAATCTGTAGATGATGAACTTAAATTGAGTATTATTTGATAAGCATGAGTTGATATATTAGATTTTTATAAGCAATGGTAAAATAATTCCAATTCCAAACTTAATTTTTTCTTTGAAGTTATAATATTTTTCTATTTCATGCAAATTATAAAGCTTGTCTAAGTAATTAAAATTTCACTCTTCCCTCAAAAACAAAAAATCACTCTTAACTTTTTTCTAATTAAAGTTTTTCTAATTGAAGTTCAATTGTATACTTTGTTTATTTGTGGAAGATTAATTTCACAATCATATTTACATTTATAAGAGAATTATACCAACCAACAAGTTCTCCAACAATTAAATTTAAAATTTGAGTTGAAAATTTTGGTGAGCAATATTGCATATCAAATTGGATTTAATGAATGTTGATAAGTACTTTTCGCATCTAATGCTTCCCATATTTGATAGCCTTCAAGAACTCCAACTATTATGTGGTAAAATTTTTCTGGTAAATATTTTCTTTATACATAAAATTTAAAATTGAAATTTTATTTAAAAAATATTAAACTTTTTCCCGCGTGAACTAACAAACTATTAATTTAATATGTTGTGTTATTATTATTATTATTTTGAACTAAGTGTTGTGTCACATGTGCTTATATATTTATGTAAAAGGAAATATTGTGACAGTTAAATCTGTTACCTCTCCCGCCAATCTCACTCTCTCTTTAGCTTTAACTGAGCAGATTCATGTTTAATGAACAACCCTTATTACAGTACAATGTAGAACACAAATTTTTTATAAAAAACAGCAACAACCCAATAACTTCTGCAAACATTTCTTGCTTCTAAACATAATGCTCTACACCTTCAGACACCACAATCTACGCATCCATCAAATCTTTCAGCAACAATTGCAAGCTCTACACACTGAATCAAGCTACTCTTGTAGCTTCACTACCCTCTCTAACCTCTTACAAGGCCGCATTTCACGTCCCCATCTTCTTCAAATCCATGCCAAAGTCTTCCGTTTTCATGCTCATCAAGACAACTTGATAGCAACTCGTTTGATTGGTCACTACCTATCTCATGTCTCTCTTCGGATTTTCAATCAACTTCAAGACCCAAATTTGTTTCCTTTCAATGCAATTATTAGAGTTTTTGCTGATGAGGGTCGTTATCATCAGTCTTTGTCTCTGTTCAAGAGATTAAAAAGGCGGTTCCTTTCGCCTAATGGCTTGACATTTTCTTTCATCTTGAAGGCTTGTTTCGGCTCCAAGAATTCATCTTTAGTGGCACAAATGCATACCCAGATCTTGAAATTTGGTTTTGTTAATGACCCTTTTGTTTGCAATGGTCTTTTAGCTGTTTATGCTAAGAGTCTTAAAGATTTGGTCTCTGCTTGTATGTTGTTTGATGAAATGCCTGATAAAGGTTTGGTGTGTTGTTGGACTTCTTTAATTGCTGGCTTTGCTCAGTCAGGTGACTTTGAGGAAGTTTTGAGGCTTTTTTGTTTGATGGTTAAGGAGAATTTGAAGCCCGAGAATGATACAATGGTTAGCGTTCTGTCAGCATGTTCGAATCTTGAGATTCACCAAATTGAGAAATGGGTAATTGTTCTGTTAGATCTTATTAAAGTTAGTGATTTGAAAAGCTTTGGTTGTGATGCGGTCAACAATGTTCTTGTCTATTTGTATGGGAAATGGGGGAAAATTGAAAAGAGTAGGGAAATATTTGATGATATTAGTGATGATGGGAAAAGAAGTGTGCTTCCTTGGAATTCTATGATAAACACATATGTGCAAAATGGTTACCCCTTGGACGCTTTAAGTCTTTTTCGCTTGATGGTGGACAATACTATTTGTAGACCCAACCATGTTACAATGGTCAGTGTGCTTTCAGCTTGTGCTCAAATTGGTGATCTAGAGCTTGGAATGTGGGTTCATGAATACCTGAAATTTAAAGGCTGCAAAGGTGTTGTAGAATCCAACACATTTTTAGCCACTGCATTGATAGACATGTATTGTAAGTGCGGGAGTTTGGACAAGGCAAAGGAAGTTTTCAATCAGATGGTTTCCAAAGATGTTGTCTCATTCAATGCTATGATAATGGGTCTTGCAATAAATGGAGAAGGGCAGGAAGCAGTTAAGCTTTTCTCCAAAATGAAAGACTTCGGTTTACACCCAAATGCTGGAACATTCCTTGGCCTTTTATGGGCCTGCAGCCACTCTGGATTATCAGATGAAGGACGGCGAATTTTTCAAGACATGAGCTCATCCTATTTTATCCTCCCTAAATTAGAACATTATGCTTGTTACATTGATCTTCTTGCAAGAGGAGGCCAATTGGAAGAAGCATTCACGGTTGCTGCATCAATGCCATTCAAGCCTAATAATTTTGTATGGGGCACATTACTTGGTGGTTGTCTGCTCCATTCTAAAGCAGAGTTAGCTACAAATATCTGCAAGGGACTTGTCAAAGTAGACCCTGCAAATTCTGCAGGGTATGTGATGTTAGCTAATGCGTTTGCAGTCGATAATCGGTGGCGTGATGTATCAGCATTGAGATGGTTTATGAGGGAGAAGGGTGTGAGAAAACAGCCAGGTTATAGTTGGATCAGCATCAATGGAGTTGTTCATGAATTTCTAGTGGGATCCTGGACGCATCCTCAAATTGAGAGCATATATCACACTTTGGATGGATTAATAAAAGACATGAAGATAGCAAATTCTTAGGATGCGTCGAAGTATTCCATATTGAGTCATGAATGTTTGAATGTACACCACATTGAATTGCTTTAGAGTAGTCTCATGCCTTATTTGGATGATTTCGTTGCGAAGACTGGATCCATAGGTAAATGGTAGTGGCTGTGAAAAGGTCAAAAAAAATGAAATCGAGTGCCTTATCAAGAACTCCTTGAGAGCAGTTTTACCTATCTGTTCACTGCAGAATGATTGTAACTAGCACTATCAAATCTAATTTAGAGTAATGATAAAGTATCCACAAGTTGATGAGGTTGAAAATGGAGGTGAAATACAACAATTGTAGATTTCGGTAGAATCATTACCCTGAAGTATTGTGTATACAGAGGACTAGTTCGACTGATAGAAACAACACAATGCAAAGCACATGTAAAATATTAGTGTTAAATAGATGAATCCAACTGTTGTAATAGAAGTTTTCCAAATACTGACTATAACATTGTAATAAAATTTGTACAAATACTGATTAAAACTGATTGTAATACAATTTTTAGTACACATACTGCTGACCAAAACATTGTAATGAGACTTATAGTAATTCTGCAATCATTTACTTTAATAATTCAAATATTGATGCTCTAGGGATAACACTTCCTAACTCTATTCTCACTACATCATCTTATAAGATGTATTTCAATTTTATGAAGTAAAAATACAAACAAGAAATTCAAAGATCGCCAATTAACATATTTTAATTTGAAAAAAGTTTCTTGTCATTCTAGCTACATCAATAATATGTTGGGGTCATTAAAATATTAAAGTGCGTCCTACAATAAGTAAAATTATCTTTGTAAGATATAAAAGTACCCATCAATATATGTTTACTGTTCATATACTGTTCATGTAG
>CATIWO010116314.1:0-18144 GCA_949673435.1 Macaranga tanarius | reverse complement strand
ATAATATCGCTTTCTGTTCTCTCAGCAATCTTTCTCTTAATGTTTCATCCGATCAATGGTTATAGGGGAATGGTTGGTGGAAGAACAGAAATAAAAGACGTGAAGAATAATGAAGAGGTGCAGGAGCTGGGTAGGTTCTGCATGAAGGAGTTCAACAGGCAGCAGCAGCAGCAAGGCGGAAGAAACGGTGGAGGAGGGGAGCTGATGTTTTCAGAGGTGGTGGAGGCACAGAGGCAGGTGGTGTCTGGAATAAAATATTATCTGAAAATAGAAGCAATAAGGAGCAATGAGGTTAACAATAATCAATTTGATGACATGGTTGACTAGGACTAGGACTAACACGGAATAAAATATTATCTGCAGTAACACTAGGACTAACACGAAATATCTGCACGGAAATAGTATTATCTGAAAATACTAAAGATATAAGTGTTAGTTCTAACCTGTTAAGGTGGACAAAAATTGTCAAACTCTCTTGTCACGTCAGCGTTCTCCTGTCATAAAAAAAAAGAAAAAAAATATATTAGAATGTAGCTTCCTAAAATGGAGGGAAGATTCCCTCCATTTACCAGGAGAAGTGCAAGTTAGGAGGTTTATTTCTTTCGGGAAATTAAAGGGACAAAAGCAAAAAGAACACAGGAAGAACAGAAAATGCAAAAAGAAAACATGTTGAAGTTAACTCCAACCAAAATCCATTATTGTTCTCTAGCACCAAGGTAGTTAATGGCTGTGGTCGGATGCTTGTTACATCAGTTGGCATGAACACAACATGGGGAGAAATGATGAGCCATATCAGCCGCGACAACAATGAGCAAACACCTCTGCAGGCTAGGCTTAATAAGCTCACCTCATCGATAGGTAAGGTTGGTCCGGCTGTTGCTTTCCTCGTCCTGGTCGTTTTGTTGGTTCGCTACTTCACAGGGAATAGAAGATGAGAATGGGAATAGGGAATTCAATGGCAACAGTACAAAGGCGGATGATATAGTCAATGCTGTTGTGGGAATTATAGCAGCTGCAGTCACAATTGTTGTAGTTGCATTTCCAGAAGGTTTGCCATTAGCTGTAACACTCACTCTGGCATATTCCATGAAGAGAATGATGGCTGATCAAGCAATGGTGAGAAAGCTCTCTGCCTATGAGACTATGGGCTCTGCTACCACAATCTGCGCCGACAAAACAGACACTCTTACAATGAACCTGATGAAGGTAACTAAGTTTTGGCTAGGCCAGGTGGAACAAAACACTTCTTCTTCAATGTCCCTACATGTTCTTGACTTGGTCAAACAAGGAGTTGCCCTCAATACAATGGGTAGTGCCTACAGAGCAAATGCAGAATTTGAGTTTGAGTTCTCAGGTAGTCCCACATAAAAAGCAATTCTTTCTTGGGCCATCCTGGATTTGAAAATGGATATGGAGTAATAAAAGCAGAGATTTATCATTCTTCATGTTGAAGCCTTCAACTCATAGAAGAAAAGGAGTGGAGTTCTGATAAGAAAAACGCTTGACAACACATTCCATGTGCACTGGAAAGGAGCAGCAGAGATGATACTTGCAATGTGCTCAAGTTACTATGATGCCTCTGGAATGATGAAAGATCTGGATGAACAAAACTGAAGCGTCTTCAAGCAAATTATTCAAGGCATGGCAGCCGACAACCTTCGCTGCATCGCTTTTGCATATACACAAATATCAGAAGAGCAATGTGAAGATGGGATACAAGAGAAGAAGCTCAAAGAAAATAGCTCGACACTTTTAGGACTTGTGGGTATTAAGGACCCATGTCGACCAGGTGTAAAGAAAGCTGTAGAAGTTTGCCAACAAGCTGAAGTCAACATCAAAATACGGTTGAAGAAGAAGACAATCCTAAATTGAAAGTACCACCCAAACTTTATTTTTTTTGAATCAGGGAAATCTTCCCTCCATTTTAATAAGCTACATTCTAACATTTTTTTATTTTCCTATTTTTTTTAGGAGGGAGTTATACATCGCAAATTGCGACTTTCGCAAATCAACAAAAGGACGAAAAAATATATTGTCAAATTACATTTTAATCCTTATAATTCAGGGGGGCTGTGTTGATTTTGGGGGGCTCTTTTGTAATTGTCGCAACCCACGATTGTCGCGGGTTGCGACATGTGGAGTTTTCCGTTTTTGTATGTGGTAGGAGGATGCTGACGTGGCAAGAGAGGTTGGCAATAAGTTAACCATGTCATCAATTTCTGTCCACCTTAACAGACTAAGACTAACACTGATATCTTTAAAAAGTTATAGGACTCAATTGTTAAAAAATTAGCTATAAAACTAAATTGTGAAAATGACTGTACTTTTAGGACTGCTGGTGTCATTATCCCATAGTTAATCTATTAAGTATAACAGAACATGATGCATATATACTTGTTTAGTACATGATGTATATATCAGTAAAAAGGAATAAAAACACAGTACAAGAAGAAGGAACAACAGTCACTTTTATAGCGATATAGGTGAAATTGTACCTAATTCTTCAGAAATGTACCAAGTCCAAATAGAGAACATTATACAATTTTAGTGAAGAGTGATGGGCAAACCATTTCATCCATTCAACCCCCAGAGAAAAAAAAATTGAAGCACAACTGCATTATTTAGTTAATAACCAACAATCAAATATAAACATTTATAATGAAAGATTGCTAGAATACCACAACATGCTAATAGCAAACAACTTTTTTAATACCACAACATTTAAATGCTAATAGCATTTATAATGAAACATTGTTTAATACCACAACATCGTACTTGCCATAAGAGCACTAACATCTGCATAATACCAAGAAAATAAATTGTGTGCACTTCTGGGACATGGATATATAAATGATTAAATAAGAAAAGATGATAATTGGGATTATTAGAATTTTTGTTGACAATTAAAGAATATACCAACAATCGGGATAGCACAGCATCAATGTATTTTTTTTCAAGGATTGATTGTTACTTCAAGGTATAGCACAATAATTGTTTTGCATAACCAAAGGCAGGTACTTGTCTTCTTCAACCAAACATTGCAAACATCATCCAATAACAGAACAAAACGGACCTGTCAAGCAACAATTTATGAGTTAATAAAGAGAAAATGTCCTCTCATTATTTGGAAAGAGCTTGCAGCTTCAATGTTTACCTCTTTCAAGTCATTTGCAAATTCTTTGACTGTAGATGCAACCACCATAGCTGCTTCCTCCAAAGGATACCTGAAACAACACAAGAATTAAAGAAAATTTATCAGATAGGTTGATTAACATGTTATCAGTTTTAAATTTGCTCCAGTAAATTCAGCTTCTGCATTTCGTAACTTACCCGAAATTCCCACAACATACTGCAGGAAAAATAATGTTTTGATTCCTGTTGGCTTTAGCCACTGTCAAGTTGTTCCTATGCATATGCCCTTTAAGAGAAAAAAAGAGAAAAATCTTATCTAGAATGGTTGTTCCTATGCATATGACTTTATTGGTTTGGTTAAAAATTTTAGATTTAAATCAATCAAACCGAATCATGAACACCCCAAATCGGCCTGGCTTGAATGGCATTTCATCAGTTTTTTTCATGTAATAATTGTCTTCAACTTTATTTTTTCTTGTTAATAAACTTCAGTCCTCCACCCAAGTGTTCATACTTTATATTTGCTTACTTTATGTCCTTAAATTGTCAATGATATGAACCATTGAATTTATACATATTTCTGGTGCAGGTTCGACATCCAACCCCAGACACACGGCATCCAGAACAAGTTGCATTATGTAAGATTGTTTACTCGATGATGAACTTCTGAGTATTTATCTTTATTATGATGGTACGCCTTTTACTATTAATTGGTGACATGCTTGTTGATGTTTTTGTACAGCAAAGGGAAACAATGCTATCAATGCTGCAACTGCTGCTCCATCTGTTCCTGCATGTACGCTATCAATGGATGGCCCAAGTGAAAATGGCTTTCAGGCGGATCCAAGTGATGATAATGCTACTCGCTCGCACAATCGCTTGGAGGCGTTTCAGAATGATGATAATGCTACTGACTTCAGGAATGTCTCAGGGGTGCCAGATTTTCAATGTATGCCTCCACTTTGCACAATATTCACTTCAAAGGATCATCAGTAGTTTTGTCTCCAAGTTTGATTTATTTTTCTTTGTTTCTTCTTTTCCCCTTTTCAATTTTCTGTAGCATGGAGTTTATGGCGCAACGACAATAGCATTCCAGTGACTGGGTCCAATGATCTGAACTTGCCTGCTCATAACTGTTCAAATGTTGACTATCAAATTCCTGGAGTGGCCATGCCAGTAGCTGGTGGGCAGGTTGACCCGCGGAAAGTTATGCAGGTGATCTTTAATATTGCTCACACCAATTGTTGTGCCATTTAATTTGCTGCTCTAATAATCCTCTAATCTTTAACATTAATAAAAGAATTAAATTTACTATTAAGAAGCTGTTAAATTCCTAAATGATTGTCATTATAACAATTTGAAAGTAGTTAAGAATACTAACGAAATTTGTCATACTAAACAACACACATGCACACACTAAGTAATTTTTATAAATTTATTAAACTAATAGTCAATCATAAATTTAAAAATTTATTCTCTTAAAAAAAATTTGTTACATATAAACTTAATTTCTAACTATCACGTCAATACTTTTATTTAATTTTGATCAAATAATTCTAAATTAAAATATTTTTTAAAATTAAAAATTGAATAAAAGTGCCAAAAGTTGCAAGCATTTGTATTTTTATGCCAATAGCTATTTGTGGATATTATAATGTAAATGGTAAATTTGAAATTTTACTGATGCCACTTCAGTCTCTTTTATTTGATTTTAACTAAATAACTTTTTGTACTAAAATTGCTAACAATTGATGAAATTGAAACATTCTTACCCAAACTAAAAAGTTTGTATAAAATCGTAAAAAACTGCAAATGTTTAAATTTTTTTAACCAATAAACCTGTGGTAAAATGTCACCATGCAAGACATTTTAGGTAATTTGCACAGACAGTCTCTAACTTTTAACCCATTGCCCATCACCATCCCAAACATTTAATTCGTAACCAAAAACTCCCTAAATTATTATTGCATTGCAACTAAAGTCCTTCCGGCCGTTTTGTACCTAATCACCGACGGACCTGCTGACGTGGACATACTGACATGGTTCATGATATGCCACGTCATCAACTTCATCACCTCTGGCAGTTGACCTACTTTTATAATGCTTTTTCCTTGTCCATTGTCTTTTTACTTTTTGTTTATAAATCTTCCTTATTGTTTATCTATCCTTTTCTGCTGAAAAAGTTTGTGGGTCTTGATTAGTCTGCTTCATGGTGTTGAAAGAGTGTCAGAAGCTTTGCTCATTCTTCTCCCTCATTCCGCTAATTTCTTTGTTTACATTTGTTTGAAAGGCTTTAAAAATTTATAGTCTTCGTTTTTCTTTGTTCTTCCACCAACCACCCATTTATCGAAAGGGGAGAAGAAGTTCGAGATCCCAATTTGAGTAGCTGGTAGACTGTTATGCTTAGTCGAAAAATGAAACGTATGCAACCCAAGTGCCACTATGAAGTTGAAGCTATTGTTCGAACGTCATGGACAGAAGCAAACCCAGGCAGAAGATTCTTGGGTTGTCAAAATTACCAAGTAGTGTTTGAAGTAGTTATGTAATTTTCATCTAAAGTGAGGTTGTAATAAATGTAGAGCATGGATTGTGATTTTTGTTGAAAATGGCTTTTTTTTTTTTTGGCAGAGTGCACCATGTCAATTTTTTCAGTGGGTGGATCCACCAATGTCATATAGGGCAAGAGTTGTTATCAATGGGCTGCTGAACAAACTAAATAGAATGGAGCAGGAGAAGAAAGAGATAAAAGCAAAATGGAGGAAGTGGAAAAGAAGCTTACTTTGGTCTGTGTTTGTTTTAGGGGTTTTATGTTGGCTATGTAAGGTCTATTGAAAGCTGCCTTTTATTAGGTGATCTTAGTGTTTGTGGGCAGCTGTTAAGTGTTTGTGGGCAGCTGTTAATGTTTGAAGTCCTTGTAACACAATTCTAGTTAATGAAAGAAAGGAAAATATTAGTACTAAATAATGCTGTGTAGTCCTAATGTCAACAAGTGAAAGTGCAGTTCAATAAATTAAACTGAGTCCATAATCCTGTGAACAAAGAATTTGCAACTGAAAAAAATTATAATCAATAGCTTTAAACTCAAAAGCAAATATAGAACATATGTTTTGAGATTGCTCATTACATATAATGAGTCATTGGCCATACCATTTAAACTATATATAAAAAGCTACACATTTATAAAAAACATGCATCTATTGCTGTTTGTGGCCATGTATTAAAAGTAAAAAAGGTACACCAAAATCCACTCTGATTTTAGCAAAAAATAAGGTAATGAAGTTCATTTCTTTGTCTTCTTGAATTGTTCCCTTTACCTAGATGGCACATTTTTTCCCCTTTGAGGTGGCCTTTTTTGAGTTGTTGAGCATTGACAGGCTCTGCCATTACCGAACTGCGTTGACTGTCATCTACATTGCTTCTTTGACTACTGCCCTCAGGTATGCCATAACCATCTGAGGTGCTAGAAGTATGCAGACAGAAATTCCAATAATCAAATAACATTGACAACTTCCAACACGCACATACCATTAAGTAAGACATATTTGCATAAGGAGATAAAATAATCATACATGGACTCCTTCTATTGGAAATGGAGCAACATTAACCCTTCTTAGTATATTTGGAATTTGACTTGAACCCTAAAAGTGATTAAAAGTTATTAGAAGACATTGAACTAAAAAAGAAACTATGCGATAACCATCGGACCATATACATACACAGCTCTAGGACTTACATCACACATCCATTGCACTGTAATTGGTGTGTCATAGAGATTTGAGACATCTCTCGATGAAACCTACATAAATAGACTTAGTATATGAAGACTTGTACCAAATATAAGTTAAAAGAGGCAAACTACAAAGAGAGTTTTGAAAATGCATATAGAGCTGTTAGTGGCCTGTGTTGAAGTCCCAGCAGGTTGCTGACCATGGTACCTCTTATTATGCCCAATTGCACCACAAACACTACACCTGACCTTGACAACCCCTTTCTTTGCAAGTTTAAAGCGCTGTTTATTTTAATTCTTCTTCTATGCCTGCAATTCCTTCTCCTTCTCCTTCTTCTCAGCTTCTTTTCTTTTAGCAGTTGGGATTCTGCCTCTTTTCTTCTTCACAGGTGAGGGAGGCAAAATAATCCCTGGATTGTCATGTGCCTCCCATAGTGATGGCCCATTTATAGGGTTGATAACTGAACTGTACACCCTTTTATAAGTATCTACCTTGTACAAATCATTGACATATGTCACCGGATCCTCATTTTGCTCAAAAATACATGCCACAGCATACATATATGGGATACCAGTCAAGTCCTATCGTCTGCATGCATAGGTTTTCCTCTCCAAATCAATTGTAAACTGACCCTCAGGCCCATTGACTTACATAAGTGGAGACCCAAAAAATGTGGTTGTGTAGTCAAAAGACGCTCTTTGATTTGTTCAAGCTTGTTCTTAATCTTTGGACAAAGTACACCCTTCCATTTTTTACTCACTCCTTGTTTGATATTGATTCTCTTCATGAACTGAGTCCTTATCATCTCAAACATAGTCAGAATATGCTTTTGTCTTACTTCAAGGATGTATTTATTGAAGCACTCACTCAAATTATTGAGGAGTATGTCACTCTTTACAGCTGTCTTAAAAAAGGCCCTTGACCACTCACCAGTTGGCCTTTCCCTCAACCATTCCCTTGCTCCTACATTTTGCTTCTTAATTTCTGCCAACCAGTGATTCAGCTGGGTAATATATGGAGCTCTTGCTGCACTAAACACCAACTGTTTGAGATCTTTTATGGGGAACTTACCTCTTAAGTTGGTCCACATATGACGAACATAAAATATGTGTTCTGAATGTGGAAATAACTCTGCAACAGCTCGGATGAGTCCCTATAAAAATTAAAAAGTAGTTAGAAATATTAAAACATATGGAGGTGCTGAAACATAAGTTAAAGGGGTAGCATTTCATCACCTTCTGTCTGTCAGATATGAAAACCCAATGGTGAGAGTTGTGCATTTCTAGATCTTCCTTTAGTAGTTCTAGGAACCAAAACCAAGTTTCAGTGCTTTTATTTTTTACAACTGCCCAGGCTATTGGATACATGCAGTCGTTGGGGTCAAGCCCTGTGGCAGCCAATAAATGGCCTCTATATGTACCTTTCAACCAACAGCCATCAATGCATATTAAAGGCCTGCAACCTGATGTAAATCCCTTTTTTAATCCATCAAGACACATGCACATTCCTTCGAAAACACCCTTAGGTTCCTTAAATTCAACTGTACTTCCTGGATTGGACCTCAAGATCTCATTTTTATAATCATACAACCTTGAATATTGTGCAAACTCATCACCATTTATAGCCTTCAATGCTAGATCCCTAGCTCTTCATGTTTTCATTTTGGAAATTTTCAGCTTTATATCCTTCTTCACAATTCCAATAATTCCATCTAAACTCCAAGTTGGATTATCTCTAAATTATTCCAAGTATCTCTGTGCAATAAGTTTAGATGTCAAGTGGAAATTCTTATGCACTTTTCCACACTTATGCTTGAGGTTGAAGCTTCGAAGTTGAAAGCTGTTATCATCCTTTTCCTTTGTATCGAACTTTACAGCATATACAAAAAACCACAATGTTTAAAGCACTTGCACCTCACTCTGATTTTGTCATTTTTTGGAAAATAGAGTTGAAACCTGTGCTTGATGCCCCACTGTCTACACGCTTCCTTGAATTCCTCCTTGTTATTAAAAAGCATGCCCACCTTGAATGTGGGGTCAGCCATATCCCTCTCCACATTAAAATAGGGATACTTTTCCTTGTGTTTATGTCTTGGTGTATCTTTCTCATCATCATCTGCTTCTGATGTTGTATGCAGTTCATCAGATGGAGCATAATCTGACTAAACATCATCCACATCAAAATTTATTATTGCTTCAACTCCACCAGACTGAATATCAGGAGCAGGGCCTTGCCTTTTTGGCCTCCCTCTAGGATTTTTGAGCCCTTGATTGACTTCTTCTGCACCATCAGCTTTATGAAGTCTACCTCTTACCTGACCGGTTGATCTCAACACATCAATAAGATCCTCATCACCCTCTAAAATGTCATTATCTGGATCTACAAAATCATCTTCTGCCTCTACATTTGTTTGAACAAATCTCAATAGGCCATTATCATCACCTTCATTTATATTTTCATGCTCCCCCTCTTCACTTGCTTTTGTGTCAGTCACCAAACCCTGAAACCCCCCAACCTCATCACCGCCAAATGTATTATCCATATTTCCTGCATCCTCTTCCTCAGTATTACTCTGCATCACCTCTGGTAGACCAGCTCCTTCAAAGTTAGCATTTGAAGTTCCCACATTCTCTCCCTCACATTCAAATGTATCCTGCCCAACGTCAATGTCATCATGAATTTCCTCACACATAGGTCCTTCCAGGCACAACAAACTAATTTTTTTCCTTTAACATAACCTCTTTTCCTAACAGTTTCTTTCTCTTTCCCTACATGCTTTTGCACTGGTATTTCCTCATCTGGCAACTCCTCTATTCGAACATTGCTTCTTGTAGGTTGATTTACTATAACCTCCAACTCTTCATCACTTAAGTGTTTAACATACACATCAATTTCACCATTGTCAACTCCATATAGTGCCATCTCAAACACACAAGCATTATTATCTAATAGACTAGTTCCAGAATTAAAATCCAACCTAGGTTTTCTCCAATAATATTGTACATTTCCAATCACCCTTAACTCCTTCAACCAACAATCAAAGCTATGTAGTGTCATTGAATCATCCACATCAAAAAACTTCTGACTCACTTCCCCACCAAAATATCCTCACTCACCAAAAATCCCCTCATAGTGTAGATTTATAATAAAAAATTCATTACATCCATGTGCTGTTTAAAGAATCAAAAATACTATATTATTTTAATAAGTTGTTTACAGAAATGTAACATATATAAATCAATCCAAAAATAAAAAGGCAACAACAATTACTAACACCAAATAAACAATTCTAACAATTGTAACACACAATAATAATTTATAGTCACCTTTATAGTTAGGGTTTTCGACAACAATTGCATGAAATAAATATAAAATGATAAAAGGTTGTAACTTTATTGTTTACCTCTGTCTTTTGTCACCATCTTTACTTATGGAACCCACTAGAGCTTTGGACTGTTATGCTTGTAACTATACCCAACTACAATAACTATTTTGTTTCAAAGATCCTGTAATAAAACACACTTAATATTAAAAATAATTCATTTAAGTTTTTAGTCAAAATTAATGGAATATCCTTCAACTTCGACAGACCTATGAGTCAATTTTTTTTGTTTTCCCTCACCTTTGTCAACCACGTAATCTTCTTCTGTTGGTTTCAATAACTTGCATTATACAAGAGTTTGGCAATGTAGAGAAGAGATGAATTTTGAGATAACGATAATGGAAGATGGAAACGAATCAACAAAAGCAAAAGAAAACGGAAGATCAAAAATAAGAAAGCAACAAAGAAGATGAGTCTGTAAAACAGTAGAAGAAGAAAGAGAAACAAACAAAACAAAAAAGTTAAAATACTTTATTTTTGGGGGGAAAACGTGGCTAACAATTGTAATATGACATGTCAACCATGCAGGTGATGAAGTTGCTGACGTGGCACGTCATAAACTACGTCAGTATGTCCACGTCAGCAGGTCCGGCGGTGATTAGGCACAAAACGGCCGGAAGGACTTTATTTGTAATGCAATAATAATTTAGGGAGTTTTTAGTTACGAATTAAATGTTTGGGACGGTGATGGGCAATGGATCAAAAGTTAGGGACTGTATGTATAAATTACCCGAGATATTTTATACTGCAATGTGATGCTTTTGACCATGTATCTTGAAAATATAGAATAGAGTTTTGTTTATACATACAAGCAACTCATGCTAAAATAGAAATAGCTTTTGTGAGAAAATATAGCAGTAACAAATTAGGATCAAAATAACAAGGGATAATAATAATTTCAGTCCTAAATGCTATAGCATTTTAATAATTAAATCTTGAAAGTTTAATTTTTAATAATTGAGTTTATGAAGTAAAAAAAAAAATTAAGTATTATTCCTAATGCGGAGGCATGGCTTCATTTTTGTCCATGTGTGCTATGACTCATCCGCACATGGACTAATAACTTCCATATTCACTTTCACATCACCATCACCGCCTTCCACGTCAGTAACTCCCTTCAATCTCCTTTGTTTCTCCTCTCCCTCTATTTCCTTATATATCCTCTTCTACCAAAAGCTTTCCAACACCAAGTCATTATACTTTTTAAGACCTGAAACAATCTCTTTCTTTTCAGTTTTCACTATCAAATTCTTTTATCTGGCTCTATTTCACTGAATCCACTTTTTATATCAAGATCAAAATGCAAACCACCATTAACACTAGAGTTTCTAGCTAGCTATTGACATTAAACTTCTGGCAGCTGAAATAGAGATTCTTACATTTGAAAAAGTTCCATCTTATGACTAAAAAAATTCACTTTTGAAACTACATAAAGATCATGATCTTGACACACCCACACAACCAACAACCAAATATCACATTTAGTAACCAAGAGAGCTTGATTACCAATGAAGGAAGAAAAGTAAAAGGTAGAATTAGAGAAAAGAGAAGGTCTAGTGGCGGTGAGAACCTAATCAACGGTGAGAAATGAGACACGGAAGTAAAAGTTACTTTAACAGTGTTATTTTTGAAAGATGACCATACGACTCTTATTACTGCCATTATTGCTTTCCCCTTAATTAGCCATGCATCAAATTGATTTTTTTTTTCAAAAGAAGCTGAATCGATTGATTTTATTATGGGCTGAGAAAGAAGTAAAAGTGAAATGATTTTTTAGAGAGTTTTCAGCTTGTGATCTTAATGAGATTGTGAGTAAGAAAAAGATTTATTAGCTAAATCAAAAAAATGAGTTTGATTGTGAAAAAAAAAAAGCATTATTTTAGATCTTGAAAAGCAAAGTATTAGTGTTGGAGAATTTTTGGTGAGTGAGAAGAGGAGATATAAGGAAAAAGAGAGGAAGAGGAGAAAGAAAGGTGATTCAAGGGAGTTTTTGACGTAGAAGACACGACGATGGTGATGTGAAAGCAAATATGACAGCTACTAATCCACGTCTTGATGAGTTATCGCCCACATGGCCAAAAGTAAAGCCACCTATGCACGATCAGTTACTATTACTAGGATAGAACTAACGGTTACTTTTTTTATTACTTTTCGGGATGTAATTGTAAAAATCCTTTGACTTTAAAGATTGAAATTATTGTAATCCCAAATAACAAAAGTGATAAATCTTAAACTTCAAATCTATATTGAAAAGAGAAAGAGTTATGGAAGGATTTTAACTTACACATTATGCGGGAATGGCAACAAAATGAGTTATGAGGTGGAGAGCATGATGATCATAAATGATTATGATTCTATGTCAATTTAGTGAATCGTATTTCTGCACATTGAAAAAGTCATAAATGATTCTGAAATTATCTCATCCACTTCGTAATCCATGTGAGTTATAGTAATTGTCTTCAACTTTTTTTTCTTGTTAATAAACTTCAGTCCTCCACCCAAGTGTTCATATTTTATATTTGCTTACTTTATGTCCTTAAATTATCAATGATATGAACCATTGAATTTATACATATTTTTGTTGCAGGTTCAACCTCCAACTCCAGACACACGGAAACCAGAACAAGTTACATTATGTAAGATTTTACTTGATGATAAACTTCTGAGGATTTATCTTTATTATGAGGTACGCTTTTTAATATTAATTGGTGGCATGCTTGTTGATGTTTTTGTACAGCAAAGGGAAACAATGCTCTCAATGCTGCAACTGCTGCTCCACCTATTCCTGCATTTAGGCTATCAATGGATGGCCCAAGTGAAAATGGCTTTTAGGCGGATCCAAATGATGATAATGCTACTCGCTCGCACAATCGCTTGGAGGCATTTCAGAATGATGATAATGCTACTGACTTCAGGAATGTCTCAGGGGTGCCAGATTTTCAATGTATGCCTCAACCTTGCACAATATTCACTTCAAAGGATCATCAGTAGTTTTGTCTCCTAGTTTTATTTGTTTTTAGTTATTTCTTGGGTATTAAACTCCGCAGGCCACTGAACTTTAATTAAATTTCAAAAAGGATACCAAATTTCAATTTATTTATTTTAAATCACTGAACTTTGATTAAATTTCAAAACAGATACCCAATTTTCAATTTGTTTCTTTTAAATCGCCTAACATCGATTTTATTTCACAGAGAATACCTGCTTGAATTACTAAGTGTTACGTACAATAAATAAAAAAATTATTTGACTAGAATTTTGTAATTTAACATGGAAAATAGGTATTGGTTGACGTGGTAAATCGATGAAAAATATTCTTTCTTTATTCGCCATGTCAGCAAAATACCATTTAATTCCAGCAGGTATACTCTGTGAAACAAAATTGATGTTAGGTGATTTAAAAGAAATTAAAAATAGATACTCAATTTCAATTTATTTCTTTTAAATCGCCTAACATCAATTTTATTTCACAGAGGATACCTGCTGGAATTACTAAGTATTATGTATAATAAATAAAAAAATTTATTTGACTAGAATTTTGTAATTTGATATGGAAAATAGGTATTGGTTGACGTGGTGAATCAATGGAAAATATTCTTTCTCCATTCGCCATGTCAGCAAAATACCTTTTAATTTCAGCAGGTATCCTCTGTGAAATAAAATTGATGTTAGGTAATTTAAAAGAAACAAATTGAAATTGGGTATCCATTTTGAAATTTAATCAAAGTTCAGTGATTTAAAAGAAACAAATTGAAATTGGGTATCCGTTTTGAAATTTAATCAAAGTTTAGTGACATGCAGGAATTAATACCCTTATTTCTTCTTTTCCCCTTTTTAATTTTCTGTAGCACGGTCGAGTTTATGGCACAATGACAATAGCATTCCACTGACTGAGTCCAATGATATTAACTTGCCTGCTCATAACTGTTCATATATTGACTATCAAATTCCTGGAGTGGCCATGCCAATAAAAGTTATGCAGGTAATCTTTAATATTGCTTACACCAATTGTTGTGTCATTTAATTTGTTGCTCTAACAATCCTCAAATCTTTAACAGTAATAAAAGAATTAAATTTACTATTAAGAAGCTGTTAATTTCTTAAATGATTGTCATTATAACAATTTTAAAAATTAAAGATATTTTAAATATAAAAAATTATTACTCTAAATAATTTAAAAATAAAATTTTATAATTTTTTATTTGAAAGAAGAATACTAACGAAATTTGTCATACTAAACTACATATATGTAGGCGGCGGGATTCAGCGCGCGCCCAAGTATCCGGCGACCACGACACTGTGCGGGTTCAGGGCCCACTAGGAATACAACTTTGGGCCTTGATAGGCTTAGGTCGGAGAATGGAGTCGCCACCTGGGTGAAATCCGGGAACACTTTTACAGCAACTAGATCCCACAGAGGGAGCCCAGCAGCCGTCCTCAGAGATTGGGTCCGGAAACTGGGTATGGGCTTTTGAATGGCCCACCCGACCTTGCGATTGGCCTCCGTTTGTGTTTTATGTTTTATTATTTTTAATTATTTAATTATCCCTTTAATTACATACAAATGGGCCTCATTCAACTTTTATATTTTAATTTTAGCCCAAGTTATTAATTAGTCCAATTACATGTAATTTTGGTTTGATCCATACATCCACACCATTCAATAATAATCCAAAATAAAATAATAAAAATAAAATAACTAAAATTAAATGCACACACAAAGAAAGGAGGGAGGAAAAATGAGTTACAACCCTTTTACATGCAGAATAAATAAAAATAAACAACAATTTAAATAAATAAAAATAGCCCGTGGGCTATTTAACGTTTGGGCCTGCAACACAAATTAATAGCTTAATATTCCAAAAAACAAATAACCTATAAAAATATAACAAAGTTAGTGCAAAACAAAAAAAAAATTCATAATTCAATTATAGCTAGATTAATCAAAATAAAATTAAATCTAAAATTAATAAAAATAATTTACACAAACAAATAATATAATGATATTAACCATAAAACAAATGATTAATTAATTTATAAATTTCTAATTAACCTAATCACCATTAACTAGTAATTAAATAAAAAACAGAAATAAATAAAAAATATTACACGAAAGATAAACAAGCCAAAAAATAAAATAGCAATAAAAATAAAGACAATCAAATTATAAAAAAATAAAGACAAAAAAAAAAAGTTGTTGGTTGATGGCAACAGTGCCATCAACCAAAAAAAAATTAAGGTTCACGGCAACAGTGCTCGGCACTGTTGCCAAGAGAAAAAAAATCAATAAGGTGCTTGGCAACAGTGCCATCCACCATTCAAAAAAAAAAAAGTTGAAATCATTTTTGTGGCAAAAAAAAATTTCTAATAATAATAACAACACATAACAAATTAAAGAGAAAGAAAAAATTAAATTTTTGTAAACAATAATCCAGCAATTAACCTAATTTGAATAATTAAATCAATTGAAATCAACAACGCACAATTATTTTAAATCAAAATAATTAATTCAAATCAAAAGGAATTAAAAATAATCAAGCAATAAAAATAAACCGAAAAGAAAAGAAAAGTGAAGAAAGTTACTATTAGAAAATTATTTGCCCCCAGATCGATCCTTGATTGCCTCTTTGCTTTTTGATTCCTTCAATTCAGACCCTTTCCTTAACTTGTGGTATTTTTTCTTCTTTTGTGTATTTTTCTCTAGAGTTTTTTAGCCTCCCCCCTCTGTGTCTCCTCTCTCTATCTCTGTCTCTCATTCTGGGGTTTTCTAGCTTCCTTTTTATAGAGATTTTTCCCCCACTTAGGGTTTTGTGAGATTTGGGCTCGACTTTATTTTGGGCTTTAATAGATTATAGGTTTAATGGGTTTATTTTGATGGGTTTGGTTTATTGGACTTGGGGTTAGGTTAAGTGTTTGTTTTTTTTTTCACAAATAGGTCTGAATCCAGTTCCTTGACAAATTGAACTTAATAGTCATCTTTCATCATCGGGCTTGTCTTTGTGGGCCGGTTAAACTATGTGTCCACAATTTGCCCCCTTAATTTTTAGAAAACTGCTAAAATGCAAATTTAAAATTCAGTTTTTCAAAAAACAACATGCATGTAACAAATAAAAGGATACTGTTGAATCCGGAGATTCGAGTTTTAAACCCGGAAGTTCGAGTTTTGAACCCGGAGGTTCGAGTTTTGAACCCGGAGGTTCGATTCTGAATTGTGTGAATCTGAAGATTCGAGTTTTGAACCCAGAGGCTCGAGTTTTGAACCCGGAGGTTCGATTCTGAATTGTGTGAATCCGGAGATTCGAGTTTTGAACCCGGAGGTTCAAGTTTTGAACCCGGATGCTTGATTTTTGAACCCGGAGGTTCGAGTTTTGAACCCGAAGGTTTGAGTTTTGAACCCGGAGGTTCGAGTTTTGAACCCGGAGGTTCGATTCTGAATTGTATAAATCCGTAGATTCGAGTTTTGAACCCGGAGGTTCAAGTTTTAAACCCGAAGGCTCGAGTTTTGAACCCGGAGGTTCGATTCTGAATTAGGTGAATCCGGAGATTCGAATTTTGAATCCGGAGGTTCGAGTTTTGAACCCGGAGGTTCAGCTTTTAATCCGGAGGTTCGAGTTTTGAACCCGGAGGCTCGAGTTTTGAACCCGGAGGTTCGATTCTGAATTATGTGAATCTGGAGATTCGAGTTTTGAACCCGGAGGTTCGAGTTTTGAACCCGAAGGCTCGAGTTTTAAATCCGGAGGCTCGAGTTTTGAACCCGGAGGTTTAAATTTTGAACCCTGAGGTTCGATTTGTGCATTGTTATCCTCGGGGTACAACCTGAGTGGTATGGTTTTGTCGTCGTCTAACCTTGGTATCCGAACCAAGAGGCTTCAATAAAAGGAAAATACCTTATCACCACCACCGGTGTCAGGCGAAAACGAATGAAACAATTAAGTTGAGCCATATAGCCACTTCAAGCGTCAGGCGAAAACAAGTAAAACGAGCCGTATAGCCGCTTCGAGGGTCAGGCGAAAACATGTGAAATGAGTTGTATAGCCGCTTCGGGCGTCAAACAAAAAATATGTGAAATGAGCCATATAGCCGATTCAGGCGTCAGGCGGAAAACATGTGAAATGAGTCATATTGTTGCTTCGGGCGTCAGGCGAAATGTTTTTTTTTTTTCAAAAAGTAGTTGTCAACAGATAATTGAGCTGATGCATGTATGATTGTATGCTCAAAAACTTATGAAAATAAGTTTAACAAACACATTGGGATGCATGTATGCATGAGATTCAAAAATAAATTTTGCAAAGTAAGCGACTAGTCAAACTCCTCTTCCATTTAGAGCTTATCTTAAGAAATTGGTTTCCTCTTTTATCATAGAATTCAAATTTAAAAGTTGAGTCTATCATAGACTGCCATTGAGACCAGAATTATTGGAAATAAAACCTGAGACCTTCCATGGTTAGAACAGAATAAATGCTTCTTGGTTTGCTTGCAGTCTAATGGTGTTTAACTATTGTAGGACTCTCATAATTATGCTCGATGAGAAAGAGACACTCCAGTTGCCCCCCAGTAAGACTCTGCCACACTTGATTGCTCCCAGCTTGAAATTGTAACCATTTTTATTTTTATATTCTCTCTTTTGCCTAGGCCGCCCTTATTCTGAGAGTTTTCGAACCTAGCTAGGTCTTTTCGTTTTTCTTATTTTTTCATTTTCCCTCTTTTGCCTAGATTGCTCTATTTATGAGAGTTTTCAATCTAGCTGGGTGGTTGCAAAAATCATGCTGATGATTAACTCTTGTGGTCTGCTTGACTGCCAGATATCCATGTTGTTGTGATGTGCTTACTCACTGCTGATTTGATCCTCATACGACTGACTGTTCGATGTTTGTGTTGCTGACTTCCTGATGCTTGTGTCAT
>CATIWO010116196.1:0-21598 GCA_949673435.1 Macaranga tanarius | reverse complement strand
CGAATCAGAAGAACAAACAAACAACTTCAGCAGCAGATTCAACAACTTGAAGAGGAGAAACAAAAGTGCTCAACAAGGGTTCAATCCCTTGAACAAGAGTTGATTATGATCAAGGATAAACAACGCAATCTGCGCGAGTCAAGAAGTATGAATTCTCCTAGTAATCAACAACAAAGAGAAGTATGCATCTACTTCTGCTTTATAAATTCATCAGCAGCAATTTATTATTTTTCTTGATGATATCATTTTAATATTTAACACATCTGTTGCTATGCTATTTAGTTGCTTGAGGATGATGTAGCTAAATCTATGGAAGCAAATAATGCATATAAACTTCAGGCTAAAAGGTAAGCATAAGACATCTATCTTATAGCACAGATTTCAGCTTGTTCAAGTTAATTGACAGTTTCATGTGTTCTTCTCATTTTTGGTAACAATTTTACATTCTGCAACTGCAATTGGCTTGGATGCAGATTAGCCTCCGACGGCCGAAAAGGGTGGTCAGGATCTCCAAGAAAACCAAAAGCAGAAGGCGAATTCGTGCCGAAAGAAAAATTCGAACGCACAAAATCATCATTAGAGACAGAGTTACGAGATCTTCGGGAGCGCTATTTCGACAGGAGCCTCAAATATGCTGAGGTAGAAGCTCAAAGGGAGGAGCTTGTGATGAAGCTCAAGACAGCTAATAATGAGAAGAAATGGTTCCAGTGAAGCCATTTTTTAGGTATAATGGTATTTATATATCGTATATCGTATTTTTCTTGGTATATATATATACATATTTATATATATACATACACACATACATATATATTGATCAAGTGTATATTATAGGGAGAGTCTTGCCTACGCAAGGTGTATTACATCCAATGATATAATTTAAAATACATCATCTAAGTGTTTTGCACTTGGTTGATAAAAATAAAATAACTGTTATAAATCCTACCATTGGGTGTAATACACCCAGTGTAGGTAACAATCTCCCCATTTTATAAATCTAACTATGGGTATAATACATTTGAAATAAGCAATTAAAAAAAAATCATGATTATTTCTAAAATCATATTCCTAATTCATAATAATAAATTATGGATTACAACACACAATAGAGCATTCACTCTTAATTTTAGCTTATATACATATAAACTAAAATGTTCTATATGAACCAAAAACTTCAAGACAATGGAGTCTCATATTATAAGATATTTAAATTTTCATAGGCTTTCTTGCCATATTTTTACAAATCTAAACTATTAACCTCTCATTTTTCTTTGAGCTTTGTTGCTTGATCTAGAACATCTTGGATTAAAAGTGATAAATTAAAATGCGAAGATCCACCACATTCCATGGCCTTTTTAGCCATATATCTAAGTTCATAAGCTCTATTCCTTCTCTTCTCCCCTTTTTCTCCTCCATCCATTAACATACTCACAGCTTTCTCCACTTCATCTTTCTTCACTAAAACTCCAACTTTCTCTTCATCTCCCCATCTTACAGGCACTTCAACACCAACTCTAACACCAATCTTTAAAATCTCCACAACCAACTTCTCATTAAAGAATTGTTCTGCAAAAAGAGGCCATGTTATCATTGGAACTCCTGAGCATACACCTTCTATTGTTGAGTTCCAGCCACAGTGAGTCAAGAACCCCCCAATAGCTGGATGTGACAATATTAGAACTTGTGGTGCCCAACCTTTGATCAACAATCCTCGTCCTTTGATCCGTTCTTCGAATTTTTCTTTTGCAAACCATTCCTCCAATTCTAATGTTTTTTCGCCAGTTTTCGCTACCCAGATGAATGGTTGATTAGATGCTTCCAAGCCTAAACCTAGTTGTATCAATTGTGATGGTTCTAATCTACATAAGCTACCAAGACATGCATAAATAACTGACCTTGATTTCTTTGAGTTAAGCCATTCTAAGCATATTTTCTCATCAATTGAAGCTTTGTTTCCTCTCTCAAACTTATCTAAATTCTCCTTATTGCATAAAGAAACTGGTCCAATGCACCATACTTTCTTCTTTATCGCCTTTTCGTATGCTTCTGCACAACCATTTTCAAGCTCGTTGAAGCTATTTATTACTACTCCAAAAGCTGCTGATTCAGCTTCTTGCATCTGGTTTCGAACATCATCCAAATCTGGTAAGCTAATGAATGATCCTGGAAGCTGAGACCTTGTAACCTGAAAACTCTGAGGCATATTCGGAACGGTGAAAGGTTTTGAATCAGACGAAACAGTAAGATGGGCTTTATTAGATCTTATATTATGAGCACTTAATAGGGAAAAACAACACATCCCATGAAAAACAATCCGAGGAATATTGAATCTTTGAGCAGTTATTGACGTCCAAGAAAGACACTTATCTGAAATTATGCAACTTGGAGGCGGGTTTGAATGTTCAAGGATCGATTCTAAAGGTTGCTGAAGCTTAGCGAGTGCATTGTAAAAATTCTTGAGCAGGTCTCTTGAAGGAAGAGTGTCAAGATTTTCATAGCCAACAGGAAGACCAACTTCTTGACAAGGAAATGGGATTTGAACAAGACGAATAGACATGCTAGCAGATTGATTAGCTCTATAAATGATTGTTTCAAATCTTGATGCATTGTAAGGAGTAGTGATCAAGCTCACAATGACCCCTCTTTCAGCGATGAGTCTAGCCATGTCTACTATAGGGATCATGTGACCTTGAGCCATGAGTGGGACGAGGACAAAGTGAGGTTGCATGGTGGCCATTGAAGCCATTGCCATAACACAATTATGTATTGTGTTATATATATATATATATAGTGATCTAATAATTACTTTTTTCTAAAAGTATTATGAGGTATCGGATTTAAATTGATATATAATTATTAATTTATAAAAAAAATATATTTTTTATTATATAGTCTAATTTATTAATATTTAGTTCAGATGACCTTTATATTAAAAAAAATCGTGTGCCACAAGTAAATGGCTTCACATTGCCGCTGTGTCCCTACGTCTCATATTGGGGCTTGACTTTGAATGAGTCCGTTTATGCATTAAGGAAAACAAAGCAATAAATATTTTACTTGGTAAGACCTAGTCAACCAATGAACTCAACTCTGGTTGTGGATTTCGTGTTCGTTAAATTTTGATCCAATAAGTTATTAGTTTAAATTATTAATAAAGAGAATTGACCAAATAAAAAGATTGTAGTGTTGAAATTCAAAAATCCTATTCAATTATGTCTCGTAATTTCCATTAATTTATATAATAGTCAGCTCACCGAATTATTGTAGGAAAAAAATAATTTAAGGGTCATTAATTTTTAAATGGATATACATTAATTTAGAGTTTATATATATTTTAATTTTATTAAAATTGTAAAATTATTTTCATATATTTTTAAGGAGAGGATAGTCTCTTGCCTATAAAAATAACTATATCAACTAATCGTAAGAATTAATCTATAATCCATAATATATATAAATGTACAAAAAGGAACACGTAAAATTACAAAACTATCCATATTGTTTATTATATAAAAGTCGGATAATTTAGTAATTTATCAATTGAAATTAAATTAAATTAATTACAATTACAATTACAATTCTAATTTAATTTAAATTGTATTTCCTATTTTGATTAGGATAACTTATAAAACCTAGATAATTTAGTAATATATTAAATTAAATTAAATTAATTATAAATATAATTTAAATTATATTATATTTTCTATTTTAATTAGATTAACTTGCATTTTATATAATATAAAGTAATTAAATAGTATATTTACTTATAATTTAAATAAAACTATATCTTCTATTCTAATTAGATAAACTTTTACATAATTTTAGAAATTTTATTAAATTTTAATAACAAATAATAATTATTATTATTTAAATAATTAAAAATAAAAAATTCTAAAAAGGTGATTTATAATAGGTAAGATTAGAGGAAAAATAATGTTAAAAATGTCAAGAAAATATACTAAAAACTTAATATTGAGTGAAGAATTTTAGTAAACTTTATTAAAAGTAACTAATATTAATTTAACTATTTTTGAATCATTTGATGATTAATTATAATAATAATTTGAAAAATTGTGCCTAATTTTTTTTTAAAGACAAAAACTATTAAGTTCAAAAAATTTAAAAGTGATGCATAATTACTAAAAAAAAAATATTAATGTTAAAAATGTTAAAATTATGATAAAAATTAATTATAGTGACCAATTTTTTAAAAAATTTTAATAGAATATCATTAAAATTACTTATTATTTTTATATCTAATGCTTAATTATGATTATAATTTAAAAATAATACATAGAAATATTATTTGAAAAATGATGTACGAGAATGGAAATATTCAAAGTTGATATTCAATAATAAAAATAGAAAAATTAATGTTAAAATACTATATTTAGTTCTAATTTAAATAAAATTATATTTCTTATGTTAATTAGATGAATTATTATTTTGACTTATATAAGTTAAATAAATAGAATAATTTAGAAATTCTATTGAATTTTAAAAAAAAAAAATAGTTACTATTAATTTAATTAAATTTTACTATTTAAATTAATTAATTATAATCACAATATAAAAATAGTATAGAGATTTTTTGTTAATAGATAGAAATAATAGAAGTAAAAATAATTAAATAGCTAATGTGATTACTCAAAAAAATAATGTTAAAAATATTAAAAATTAATTTACGAGAACAAATTTTATTAAAGTTTAATTAAAATAACTAAAACTAAGTTAATTAATTCATCTAATGATTGATTATAAACATAAGATAAAAATAGTACATATAATTTACAAAAAAACTAAAACTAAAAATATTAGAATAAGAATACTATAAAGGTGATATATAGTGAGTAAAAAGAAGAGAAAAATAATGTTGAAAATGTTAAAAATATTAAAAATTTAATTGATAGAAATTTTATTAAGAAAATTATTCAAATTAAAAATTGTAAATAAAATTTTTGTGAAAGATAAAAGTAGTAATTAAGTAAAAAAATTAAAATGTAATAAATAATTACTAAAAAAAGATAAATATTTATACTATAAATGTTAAAATCATGATAAAAATTAATTTATAATTAATCATGATAAAAATTAATTTATAATGAAAATTATTTAAAATTTAATAAAAGATAATTAAAATTAATTTATTATTTTTATTATTTAATGGTTCGTTATGTTTATAATGTAAAAATAGTATGTAGAATTTTTTTTAAAAAAATGAAGTACTAAAATAAAAAAAAATCCAAAATCAATGTATAATTATCAAAAATAGAAAAATTAACGTTAAAATTGTTAAAAATACTACAAAAAAATTAATTTATTAAAATATAATAAAATAATGTATTTAAAATTTTATTTTATATTGATTAATTATAATTATAATTTAAAAATAATACATGAAATATATTTAGAAGAGAAAAATATTAAAGTTAAAAATATTTAAAATATATTAAATTTTTTTAATTTAAAATTTATTTCATAAAATTAAGTTCAATAATATAAAGATCATGTACGAAGCACGTGTTGTGTATCCTAGCTAGTTTAAATTATTAAGAGAGTTTTTTCTTTTTCTGAATGACCTAAATCGATTCTTAGGATCTAATAACAGATGGTGAAATAGAAATTGCATTACATTAATTTCAGTAGTGTTAGTGTATGCTCTATAAATGATTGTTTCAAATCTTGATGTATTGCAAGGAGTAGTGATCAAGCTCACAATGACCCTTCTTTCAGCAATGAGTCTAGCCATGTCTATTACGGGATCATGTGACCATGAGCCATGAGTATGACGAGGACAAAGTGAGGTTGCATGGCAGCCATTGAAGCCATTGCCATAACACAATTATGTATTGTTATATATATATATATATATATATATATATATATATATATATATATAGTGATTTAATAATTACTTTTTTATGAAGCTATTATGAGGTATCGGATTTAAATTGATATATATATAATTATTAACTTATAAAATTAATTTTTATTAAATTTTAAAAGAAATATTTTTTATTATATAATCTAATTTATTAATATTTAGTTCAGATGACTTTTTTTTATTGAAAAAATTGTGTGCTATGAGTAAATGGTTTTACATTGCCGCTACATATATAAGTCTCATATTGGGGCTTGACTTTGAATGAGTCCATTTATGTATTAAGGAAAACAAAACAAGACCTAGTCAACCAATGAACTCAACTCTGGTTGTCGATTTCGTGTTCGTTAAATTTTGATCCAATAAGTTATTAGTTTAAATTATTAATAAAGAGAATTGACCAATTAAAAAGACTGTAGTGTTGAAAATCAAGAATCCTATTCAATTATGTCTCGTAATTTTCATTGAATTATATAATAGTTAACTCACCGATAAAATGAAAAAATAAGTATTGTTCGAAAAAAATAATTCAAGGGTCATTTATTTTTAAATGGATATAAATTAATTTAGAGTTTATATATATTTTAATTTTATTAAAATTGTAAAATTAATTTCATATATTTTAAAGGAGAGGATGCTCTCTTGCCTATAAAAATAACTATATCAACTAATCGTAAGAAGTAATCTATAATCTGTAATATATATAAATGTACGAGGGGCGAGGGAGACACGTAAAATTATAAAATTTTCCGTGTTATTTATTGTATAAGAGTCGGATAATTTAGTAATTTATCAATTAAAATTAAATTAAATTTATTATAATTATAATTATATTATGTTATATTTCCTATTTTAATTACGTTAACTTTTATTTTATATAATATAAACTAATTAAATAATATTTAAATAAAATTATATCTCTTATTCTAATTAGATGAATTTTTACCGTAATTTTAGAAATTTTATTGAAGTTTGATAACAAATAATTATTATTCTTTAAATAATAAAAATAAAAAATATTAAAAAATACTAAAAAGGTGATTTATAATAGGTAAGAAAAGAGAAAAAATAATGTTAAAAAAGTCAAGAAAAAATACTAAAAACTTAATGTTGAGTGAAAATTATATTAAAGTTTATTAAAAGTAATTAAAATTAATTTAACTAATTTTGAATCATTTGATGATTAATTATGATAATAATTTGAAAAATTGTGCCTAAATTTTTTTAAAGAGAAAAAGAATTTTTTAAAAGAGAAAAAGTACTAAGTTAAAAAAAAAAAATTAAAAGTGATGTATAATTACTAAAAAGAAGAAAAATATTAATGTTAACAATGCTAAAATGATGATAAAAATTAATTATAGTGACAAAATTTGTTAAAATTATAATAAAATATCATTAAAATTATTTATTATTTTTTATTATCTGATGCTTCATTATGATTATAATTTGTTAATTGTATATAAAAATATTTTTTGAAAAATGAAGTGTGAAAATGAAAATATTCAAAATTGATGTTTAATTAATAAAAAATAGAAAAAATAATTTTAAAATAGCATATTTAATTCTAATTTAAATAAAATTATATTTCTTACTCTAATTAGATAAATTATTATTTGAACTAATATATACATAGAATTTTTTTAAGAAATAAAGTACTAATATTTAAAATATTAAAAATTAATGTATAATTTTTAAAATATAAAAATTAATGTTAAAATGTTAAAAATTTTACAAAAAAAAAATTAATTTATAGTCATAAACTTTAATTAAAATTTTAATTTCTAATGATTAATTATGATTATAATTTGAAAAAATACATGAAATATTTTTTAAAAGATAAAAGTATTAAAGTTTAAAACTTTAAAAAGTGATGCATAAAAAGAAAAAATTAATGTTAAAAATATTTAAAATGCTACTAAAACTTAATAATAATGACAAATTTTATTGAAATACACCAAAAATAGTTAAAATTAATTTAATTAACAAAACTATAAAGGTCACAAATAATTACTAGTAAATATCTTATGATAAAACAGTTAAGTGATAATGAAGTTAAATAAAAAAATATACATTCACAATAATTCTAAGTAAAGTAAAAGTAAATAAAAAATAATTCAATAAAAATGTCATACATATATAAATAATATTAGCATAACATGTTTTGAAATAATAATTTTATAAAAAAATATTATTATTTCCACCTAAAAGTAAAAAGTTAATCATTTCATTTTAAAAGAAATAATTTTCAGCGTGTATTTTGATTAAGGATGGACACTGCTAAATTGAAGCATATTTATAAATAAAATTATTTAAGAATATATTTAAAAATATTTAAAAAATTTTGTGTAATTATTTAAATAAAAAAATGTATTGAAATTATTGTAATATTAAGTTTGCAATATTAAATTATTATATAAGCCAAAAATACTTTAATATTTTTAAAAATTTCATTAAAAATTATATTAATATTAAATTGTGTATTTAATATTTATACTTTATCACGAGTTTAAAAAACATTTATTCTTGTGCGAAGCACGTGATTATTTACTAGTATATATAAATGTACATGGGGTTGGAGATACATCAAATTACTAAAATGCCTTCACTATTTATTGTATAAGAGTCGGATAATTTAGTAATTTATAAATTAAAATTAATTTAATTAATTAAAATTAAAATTGTAACTGAATTTAAATTATATTTTCTATTTTAATTAGGTTAACTTATAGTATATTCAGTACTAATTAAAATTAAATTGTATTTTCTATTCCAATTAGGTGAACTTTTATTTTATCTAATATAGACTAAATAAATACTATAATTTTAGAAATTTAAATGAAATTTAATAAAAAGTAACTACAATTAATTTTTTTATTATATAAGTAATTAATTATAATCATAATTTAAAAATGATGTAGAGAATTTTTTAATAAGAAAAATATTAAAATTAAAAATTATTATAAGACTAAGGTATGTCCACTCAAAAAAAGAATTTTAATGTTAAAAATATTAAAAATTAATTTATAGCAAAAAAAAAGTTTTGTTAAAGTTTAATAAAAATAAATAAAATTGATTTTAATAATTTTTATTGTCTAATTATTAATTAAAATTATTAAATAAAAAATAGTAAATAATTTTTTAGAAAAAGATATATCAAAGTTAAAAAAATATAAAAAAGAAAGATATTAAAAAAGTGATGTATAGTTAGAGAAAAAAAAAGTAATGTTAAAATGTTAAAAATATTTTAAAAAATAATTTTTACACAAATTTTATAAAATTAATTTATTTAGAAAATAATCAAATTTAATTTAACTAAGTTTAAATAATTTAATTATTGATTGTAAAAAATTGTATTATAAATAATTTTTTTAAATCAAATTATTAGGTTAAAAAATAGTAGAAATGTGATATATAATTATTAAAAAGATATTATTTTATTATATAGAATAAAAGTGGTATTATTCAATTATAATTGAATTTAAATTGTATTTCCTATTTTAATTAGCTTAACTTCTATTATATATATATATATATATATATTAAACTAACTATATAGTATATTCAGTTCTAATTTCAATTAAATTGCATTCCCTATTCTAATTACGTGAAAACTAATATGAACTAAATAAATAGCACATGCTTAGAGATTTTACTGAAATTTAATAAAAAAAAAAGCAATTATAATTAATTATTATTATTTAAATAATTAATTAGAGTTATAAATTAAAAAAAATGTAAATAATTTTTTTAATAAGAAGAATATTAAAATTAAAAATTATTGGAAAACTAATGTATGATCATTAAAAAGAAAAGAAATTCAGTGTTAAAATATTTAAAAATTAATTTATAGCAAAAAATTGTTAAAATTTAATAAAATCAAATAAAATTAATTTAATAATTTTTATTATCTAATTAATAATTATAATTAAAAGATAAAAATAGTACATAATTTTTTAAAAAATATATTAAAATTCAAAAGTGTTAAAATGAAAGATAATGAAAAAGTGATGTGTAATTAAAGAAAAAAATAACATTAAAATGTTAAAAATATTTAAAATTTAATTTTTAGACAAATTTTATAAAATTAATTAATTTATAAAATAATCCAGTTTATTTTAACTAATTTTAAATGATTTAATGATTGATTGTGATAATATATTTAAAAATTGTATTGTAAATAAAATTTTTGAAAAGAGAAAAGTATTAAGTTAAAAATAGTAAAAATATGACATATAATTTTTTAAAAAATATTAATATTAAAAATTCTAATATCACGACAACCAACTTAATTTGGAGTGACATATTTTATTAAAATTTAATTAAAAAATTAAAATTAATGCATTATTATTGTCATCTAATAATTCATTATAATTATAATTTAAAAATTTATATATATAATTTATTTTTTAAAAATAAAGTACTAAACTTTTAAAAATTCAAAATTAATGTATAATTACTAAAATATAAATATTAATGTTAATATCTTAAAAACATTACAAGAAAATTAATTTATTGTCATAAATTTAATAAAATTTTTATTTTCTAATGATTAATTAAAATTATAATTTTAAAAAATACATGAATATTTTTATAATAGAAAAATATTAAAATTAAAAATTTTAATGTGAAGTATATATAAAATGAAAAAAAACTAATGTTAAAAATATTTAAAATGCTACCATAATTATAATAACAAATTTTGTTAAAATCTACAAAAAATATAATCAAAATTAATTTAATTAAAAAAACTATAAAGGTCACAAATAATTATTAGTAAAATTTTCAGGATAAAACAGTTAAATAGTAATGAAACTGAATTAAAAAAAAAATACACATATACAATAATTTTAAATAAAGTAAATGCAAATAAAAATTCAATAAAAATGTCATACATGCATAAATAATATTAACATAACATGTTTCAAAATAATAATTTTGTAAAATATACTATTATTTTCACCTAAACATAAAAAGGTACTCATTTTATTTTAAAAGAAAAAATTCTTAGCGTATATTTTGTAATGATAATTAATAAAAGATTAAGGATGGATAAAAAAAATTAATTTACAATGAAAATTATTAAAATTTAATAATAAATAAATAAAATTAATTTTTTATTTTTTATTATCTAATGGTTCATTATGCTTATAATTTAAAAATAGTATATGAAATTTTCTTTTAAAAATAAAGTGGTAAAATAATAAACAGAATTTTTTAAAAAGAAGAAGTACTAAAATAAAAAATATTCAAAATCAATGTTAAAATTCTTAAAAAAACTACAAAAAATTAGTTTATTAAAATATAATAAAATAATGTATTTAAAAAAATTTTATAACAATTTTTATATCAATATTTCATTGATTAAAATATAAATATGTAAAAAATAATTTTTATACTTTATTAAAATATATTTACACTATATTTATAACGAAATTATCTAAAATTTAATTTGGATTTTAAACTCTCTTTTGTCTTTTCTGTTGCTAAAAAAATAAAACTCCAGCAGAGCTACAATGATTCCATTAGACGTAGCTAAATTTTTTAAAAAAATTAAAATTTATATATAATTATTGATTTTTTAGTAAAATTATAATAATTTGAGTATATGCAGTTATATATTTATCTTATAAATGTTGTATTTTAATTAGTTCTATTAAATCTTTGAATTTTATTTTATAATAATTAATATTATTGATCCAACTAATAACAATGGATCAGTATATATGGTGCCGTCCATCCAGGTGAATACAATTATTGAATGGAGTCTTCCATTAGACAAAAAGTACCGACTGAATGTTTGTCCAACACCGAAGTAGACTTGGAATCGTTCTTGCATTAACTTCTCATATTTCATGCATTGACTTCCATATGTCTGCGTGCTTTCCGTGCCAAACGCGTTAATCAGGTAGTGGCCAGAGTATTCTTCTGGAGAGAATCTTATCTATACCGAGTGTATTACACCCAATTATAAGATTTAAAATATATCATCTAAGTATTTTACACTTAGTTAGTAATATAAAATTTATCTTTTAAATCCTATCATTTGGTGTAATACACCGAATGTAGGTAAAAATTTCCCTTTCTACTGAACACAGTTATTATTTTTTATTCGATAATTACACGCGTCGCCTTGGCAAACGCGACAAATTATAATTTTAACCTCGCAAATATATTTTATTACGATCTAAAAAATAGTTTTACAATTTTTTTTCATCTTTCAGTGTTGCATGATTATTACGCAGCACTATATTTATCACTGCTTTTATTTATTTATTTATATAAAAAAATTTTATATATTCATTAAATTAAGGCATAATATATTTTTAAATATCTGTACTTACATAAATTTATTATTTTACCCCTTATATTCAATTTTACCAAATTAACAACTCAAATTGTATATAGATGATTATATAAACACTTGTACTCGTATAAATTTATCATTTTGCCCCATATACTTGCATAAATTTACCATTTTACTAGTATATATATGATGATATGTCATCTTACATATCTAATATATGATGACATGTCATATATATGATATAAGAATAAGTATTTTATACTATATTTCGATGATAAAATTTTTTATAACTTATAATTTCTCTCATTCAAAATCTAAAAAATTTATAATTTGATTTTAATTAAATTTTTATAAATTTAACTTGAACTTAATAGTAGTGTCATTATCTGTAATACTCATAATTTTTATGTCAAGTAAAAATTGGAAAAAAAATTTTGTTTTACATTTTTTTCTTTATTTGTCATTATTATCACTTAAAAATATTTATGAAAGAGACTTATTTTTTCCTCCTCTATTAAATTAAAATAAAATTTTAATTTTTGAATATTGAAAAAAAAAATTATAAATTATAATAAAATTTATCAACTGCAGGAATATAAAATTATAAATACTAAATTGTCAAAAAATCACAATCTCTCTTAATAATAAACTGCTTAAATTACCAAATATTTATTTATATTTATAAAATATGTATTACGTATTTAATTATTAAATATAATGTTTGAATATAGATAAAAATCTCTATTTCTCATAATATGTCAACATCTCCAATTTGATATATTCGTTAGTTATTCCTGAAGATCACTATCATATATGATAGGAGAGGAAATCTAGAAATGATTAACCCGCAATTAGCTTCTGGGCGCAACCTCTACGGTAAGGTAAGGAGAGCGTCAATTGCAAGAAAGAAAATAATAATAATAATAAAAAAAAAGCAAGAATAACTTATTGATGTAATCATTTGTGGATATATATAATGCACTGATGTAATTATTTGTAGGTATATATAAATGCTAAAGTCTAAAAATATTTATATAAAATTTTTTATATCTATCATACTTATTATTTGACGCTTTATAAAGATACCCACGTGGCATTTTAGTTTACAAAGAGTGTAAATAATTTTGTATTAAAAAAGTTAAGAGTTGATTTAAAAAAGAATAAGAACCATATATATATATATATATATATATATATAACTTAATCAAACTAAGAGAAAAGAGTTTAGCATTGTCAAATAGATTTTGAAGTATATATTATTTTGAGATCATAATATTATTTTTTTTAAAATAAAGAAAAATTTTATGGTTACTTGAGTTTTGAGTTACTATTATTTTGCTTTATCTTTATTATTTTGCTTTATCTTTATCACCATTGGATGAGAGTGTATTCATCATCCAATGGTGGTTATTGACAAAGTATAATTTATTTTATAAAAAAATAAAGTTACCATAAAATGCATCATAAATAATTAATGATTTATGTAAGGAACTTAATAAAATAAGTTGAAATTGATTTTATTTTTGCAAGAATTGAAGTTTCTATGTATTAAAACTCTAATCACTTGGGTGTTTTAATGAGTCCATCTCTATAGAATTTTGGAGTACAAATTAATTAGATATATTTTAGCGATTATATATATATATATATATATATATATTAATAACTTAATCAAACTAAGAGAAAATTTGCCATTTTACTAGTATATATATGATGATATGTCATCTTACATATCTAATATATGATGACATGTCATATATATGATATAAGAATAAGTATTTTATACTATATTTCGATGATAAAAATTTTTTATAACTTATAATTTCTCTCAATCAAAATCTAAAAAATTTATAATTTGATTTTAATTAAATTTTCATAAATTTAACTTGAACTTAATAATAGTGTCATTATCTGTAATACTCATAATTTTTATGTCAAGTAAAAATTGGGAAAAAAAATTTTTTTTACATTTTTTTCTTTATTTGTTATTATTATCACTTAAAAATATTTATGAAAGAGACTTATTTTTTCCTTTCTATTAAATTAAATTAAAATTTTAATTTTTGAATATTGAAAAAAAATTATAAATTATAATAAATTTTATCAACAACAGGAATATAAAATTATAAATACTAAATTGTCAAAAAATCACAATCTCTCTTCATAATAAACGGCTTAAATTACAAAATATTTATTTATATTTATTTTTATAAAATATATATTACGTATTTAATTATTAAATATAATGTTAGAATATAGATAAAAATCTCTATTACTCATAATATGTCAACATGTCCAATTTGATATATTAGTTAGTTATTCCTGAAGATCACTAGTATCATATATGATAGGAGAGGAAATAAAAAAAAAAAAGATAACCCACAATTAACTTCTGGGCGCAACCCCTACGGTAAGGTAAGGAAAGCGTCAATTGCAAGAGGAAAAAAAAAAAAAGCAAGAATAACGTATTGATGTAATCATTTGTGGATATATAAATGCTAAAGTCTAAAAATATTTATATAAATTTTTGATATCTTTCATACTTATTTATTTGACGCTTTATAAAGATACCCATGTGGCATTTTAGTTTAGGGAGACTGTAAATAATTTTTTATTAAAAAACTTAAGAGTTAATTTAAAAATCAATATGAACCATATCAACATTCACAATAAATATATATATATATATATATATATATATATATATATATATATTAATAACTTAATCGAACTAAGAGAAAAGAGTTCAGCATTGTCAAATAGATTTTGAATTATATATTATTTTGAGATCATATTATTTTTCTTTTAAAAACAAAGAGAAACTCTATGGTTAATTACTTGGATTTTGAGTTAATATTATTTTACTTTATCTTTATCACCATTGGATGAAAGTGTATTTTATAATCGAATGGTGGTTATTGACAAAGTATAGTTTATTTTGTAAAAAATAAAGTTACCATAAAATGCACTATAAATAATTAATGATTTATGTAACCAACTTAATAAAATAAGTTGAAATTGATTTTATTTTTGCAAGAATTGAAGTTTCTATATATTAAAACTCTAACCACTTGGGTGTTTTAATGAGTCCATCTCTTAGAATTTTGGAGTACAAATTAGATATATTTTAGCGATTTTAGTTCATTAAGAAAAGAATCATGACCCAAAAATGCCAATTGGATGTCATCTCTTGCAAGTTCACCCCAAGAGCTCCAATCATGGTTATTGCATGACATAAGTGGTGTAAACCTCCTCCTTTTACCAAAAAAAAAAAAAAAAAAAAGACCCAAGCTGTCTCAATAAATCAAAAGAACTATATAGAAAATAATGAACAAGATTTTTGAAGATTAATAATTTGAGTTTTTTTTTTTTAACCATAAATGGATTAGTCACTATTACCCACTTAAGGATAGATCACAAGAGATCGGAGGAGAAAGGAGTCCAACTCTGAACCTTGAACCGGATGTCCATTGCCTTTGTAAGATGGTTTGCTGATTCACATGGGATTTCACGTGCCTCATGCTATTCACGTCAGAGCATGAGCTAGTGATCATGGAGGCATGAAATATTATCTATACTACATAAAGCTGATTTTAAATCTCAATAAAATATCAAAATTAATGCAATAAAATGAGGTTCTCCTAGGATGTATTACTCTATGAACTAATTTGGCTCTCTTTAGATACAACGTTTAGCTTTAATGTGAAGTTTAACATTTCTTCTAAAAGGTGGAATGATATTATACTCGGTATTAATATGAACATCTCTTTATAAATACTCTCTCTCTCTCTCTCTCTCTCTCTCTATATATATATATATATATATATATAATTTTTTGGTTTTAAAGACCATGAAATTATAAAAAATTAATAAACTGTACAAAACGATTTTAAGAATTATCTTTACCAATGAATCCATCTAATTTCTTCCACAAACTAATTCTGATAAAATTTATGTAATTTTTTTTAAATAAGAGTTTTAATTTTAATAAAATCCAGTGAGCATTATTCCTCTTCGATGAATTTTATATGTTTACTAATTTTAGTTATAGTACAATTTAAACGATTTCGTGCATAGCATATTGAACCACGACTAACTGATGTGTTAGTTTAATTTGATTGAATTCGTGATATTTTTAACTTTTTAATTATAATTTCTTTGTTAATCGAGTAAAAGGGTTATAAATTCTTTAACATTCAAGACAAACAAAAAAATGATAAATTTATTCTCAGTGTGCTATAGTCAAATATTAAATGATTAAATACTTTATATTTGGATAATTAATTCATAATAAACTAGTCAGGTTCGGACACTAACACGATTGGTTGATGGTAGAAGTGACTTGTTCTTTAACATATTGCATCAAGTGAGTAATATTAGTGTAAGAAGATCCGCCTTCTTCAACTGTTTTCTTTGCAAAATTTCCAAGTTCTTTAGCCCTTCTTCTTCTATCTTCACTTTCTTTTCCATCACCCATCAACTGTTGTATAGCCATCTTTATATCCTCATTTTTCACCAAGAAATCTTTCTTGTTCTCTTCCTCAATTCCATTAATCTTGACACCACTCTTCAACACTTTATTTATCATCGTAGCATTTAGAAATTGCTCAGCAAACATTGGCCAAGTTATCATTGGCAAGCCAGCAGAAACTCCTTCAAGTGTTGAGTTCCAACCACAATGTGTCAAGAACCCTCCGGTTGCCGGATGTGATAATATGGAAACCTGGGGCGCCCATCCGCGAACAATTAGTCCTCTTCCTTTAACTCTCTCTTCAAATTTCTCCTCTTCAAGCCATTTTTCTACTTCTTTTGATTCATTTCCTCCTCTTAGTATCCAAATGAATGGATGGTCCGATGCGTCTAACCCTAACCCTAGCTCAATCTGTTGCTTGGGTGGCAAGCGAAAAAGACTACCAAAACAAACATATAATACAGAACTTTGTTTATGTGAATCAAGCCATTTTAAGCACTCGTGCGTATCCATGGAGGAGCCATTGTTATTATTATCTGGTGAGCTTCTTTCATTGACAAGAAATAGTGGTCCGACGCACCAAATCTTCTTCTCCGATACTTTTTCATATGCTTTGACAAAATCTGATTCCAATTCTTCAAATGAATTTACCAACAAACCTTGTGAAGATCTCCCAGATGCTTTAAACTGAGCAAGAATTCCTGAATTCTGTCGCATAACTTCAGGGACCATTGCTTTAGAAATTTCAAGATTTTTAAGAATCTCAGGGATGGGAGATGTGTCCGAATCAGCTCCATTCTCATAACGACTACAAAGAAGAACGAAACAAGAAATGACTTGGAGCACAATTCTTGGAACCTTGAACTTAGCTGCAAGATTCATAGTCCAAGGCAGACACAAATCAGAAATGATACAATCAGGCTTTGATTCTGAATCCAAATCTTTCAGCCATTTTTCAACTTCTTCTTCCATCTTATTGCTTGCTTCAAAAAATGATAGTGTAAGATTCTGAGAAGGAACTGAATCCATGTTTTCGCATCCTTCAGGCAATCCAAATTCTTTGCCAGGGAATGGGAGTGTCAGAAATTGTATCCTGAGGTCAGAACTCTTCGAGAATTCGATGACATTGCTGTATCTTTCTGCATTGATGGGTGTCATGAGAATTGTAACTATTAAACCTCGTTTAGCAAGAACCTTGGCCATGTCTGTAAAAGGGATGAGATGGCTTTGAGACATTAGAGGAACAAGAAGGAAGTGAAGCTGATGATCTGTGGAAGCCATGGTATCAGGCAGGGAAATGGAGGATCTTGATTAGTAAAATGAACAATTTATTAATTCAATGGCTAATTTCTCCAAATTTCATAAAACTAAATCCTAAAGACACGGTAAAATGAGACCCTTTTCACCAGTAATTCTTTGTGCTTTGAATGTTGGCAGTTGATTTTGGATTTGGATGAACAACTTTGTGGGTTTACATTATGAGAATTTAAAACAGATACGTCCTAATTTAGAAAAAATATCTCCTCTATTTGGGGTGTATTGTACTCCATATTGTTATATTAGTTTAAATTATTTAAAACATGTGTCGCTGGCATATTTAAAACTATAAGTTAAACAATAATATTAACGAAAAAAATTTAATAATTTTTTCAAAAGTTAACATAACTTATTTAGAAAATAGCAGTAATTTTTTCATTTTTTTGTGAGATTAAATAGTTACTACCATCCTCATCCACAATCCATGTAGAATAATATTCCTTAACAAACCATAAATAATATTTACATTCTACGAGAAATAATAAAGAAATAAAATGTAAAGTTCAAACCCGTTCATTCACAAATTTTGAATATTAAAATAATAGAAAGGTAAAATGTAAAGCTAAAATTATGGTTCATTCAAGTATTATGAATCTTAAAATTATGAAAAAAAAAAAAAAGTATAAGATCCAAATTCTTATTCATCCGCATACTAGGATTCAACAGTAGAAAATCCAGTAGAATTTTTCTTTTTTTTTTTTGAAACAAAAGTCCAGTAGAATTAAACAAGGAGAAATGCACATAATGCTTTTACCTCCTATTTTGCATTGTTTTATGCGCGAGTAGTTAAGTATTTTCTTGACCAAAAAGAAAAAAAAGTTAAGTATTTTACAATTAGGGTAATGATTTGTATTGGAGAGCGCAATAACAATAGCCTATCGTGACTCACATCAAATTACAAAAATAATTCTTTTATTTTATATTATTTTTGTAAAATTAGAAATTAAAATATAATTTTAACATTTTTTTTTTTTTTTTCGCGATTGTTGCGGGACGCATTACGTATCATTGCCTAATAATATACCTATACACCAGCAATATAAAAGCCAGCTAATAGAATGAAGCAAGCAGTCGTTCATTTTAACTCTAACCAAGCACTCGTTCATTTTCAACAAATTCTTTATTTGACCCCCCATGCCATTTTCAATACGTATATAATCTTAGGTGAAGTGTAAATTCTCATTCATTCACACATTATGAATTTTAAAAGGAATAATAGTTTCATTTATCTTCAATAATTTTTAAATTTTTTATTTAATCATATTTTTTAAATCATATTGATTTATCATATCAATTTTTTTATTTGTTTCAATTTTATCCAATTTTCTATTGAAGATCTAAATGTAATTTTAAAAATTATGATAAAATTCTTTTAAAATTCAATTAGAAAAAAAATAAATCAGAAGAAATCCAATTAATGAGTTTGTTTAAAAATTAAAATATTTTTTAAAATTATTTAATGAGTGTATTAAATATAAATAAATTTTCAAAAAAAATATTATATAATTTATTTATAAAATTAGATTTAATGTGTTTACTTTCAAATTTTAAATTCTTAAATTTATGAAATTAGTTATAATTAAATGAAATTCCAATAAAATAGGTTAATCTTTCAAATTATTTCAATGTCATTATTTCTATATTTATCATAAAAATAAAAAGTTCTAATTTTTATCATCTTTATTTTCTAAATGATTTTATTTCTATATTTTATTGCTACTACATAGTGTAATATTTGGTTAAATTAATATTTTTATCAAATAAAATGTTAATTTGAATTTGAATTTTATATCAAATAAAATATTATATGATAAAATAAAAAATTTATTTGGAATGAATTTTATAATATATCAATTTAAATTAAACATATAAATTTAATTACAAATAAATTTAATTTAAAATTATTTTAGAAGTGCAATAAGATTTACTCCAATTACACCAGTAAATTTGTTGCACTTCCAAAAGATTTAAATAGAAATCATTTGTAATTAATTTTATATTTTTATTTAAATTGATATTTTATAAATTTTATTTCAAATAATTTTTTTATTTTGTCATGTAATATTTTATTTGATAAAAATATCAATTTAACGAGATATTCCACTATGAAGTAGCAATACAATAAAGAAATAAAAGCATTTTAGAAAATAAAGATGATGAAAATTAGAACTTTTTATTTTTATGATAATTATAGATATAATGACATTAAAATAATTTGTAAATTTAAATTATTTTGTTATAATTTTATTTAATTATAATTATTTTATTTTATTTTATTAAAATTTAAAAGTGGACACATTAAATTAAAATTTATTAATGAATTATATAATATTTTCTGAAATTTTATTTATATTTCACTAATTAAATTTTAAAATTATTTTAGTTTTTAAACAAACTCATCGGTTGAATTTTTTATGGTTTAGTCTTTTTTTTTTTTGTGAAAATGAAAAGAAAAAAATTTAAGCGGGTAATTGAATTTTAAAAGGATCATATTGTAATTTTTAAAATTATATTTAAATCATTATTAGAAATTGGATAAAATTAAAACAAATAAAAAATTTATATGATAAATTGATATAATTTAAAGGATATAATTAAATAAAAAATTTGAAAATATATGAGAATAAATGAGAATATTATCTCAATTTAAAATAATGAAAAGGTAAAGTGTATATATAGTTCAAATTCTTGTTAATTCACATACTATGAATCTTAAAATTATGAAGAAATATAGTGTGTGATTCAAATTTTTATTCATTCACACGATAGAATTGTGCCGCTTATCCTCATTGGAATGTGTTTCCAAGTTCTCTAGCTTTTTTCTTCTATATATTTTCACCTTCAACTTCTTAATCCATCTTCTCATCTATAACCTTCTTTATCTCCTCCCTCTTCACCATCACACCAACCTCTTCATCATGTTCCTAGATTACAGGCATCTCAACCCCAATCCTGACACCAATCTTCCTGTCCCCAGATTCAAATAGTGACTATGTTTCATGAATGTATTTCATAATTAATGTCAGCTGGAGAAAACAAAAAAGTGTATGTCATCAGAACGATGTAAGGTAAAATGTGCCATATGTACTCTGTCTGAAGAAGAGGTTGGTGAAATTTATAGAATTTATTATGCAATGGTAAGAAATTATTTCAATGTGTATATTATTGTTTCTTTTTAACTAAAATATGCCTCTGATTTGGCATTTCAACAACACAATAAATTTACCGTAAAACCTGTTCTTGCAAAAAGAATGCATATCTTTGTTCCTGTCAAATAAATATTATATCAAAATTAAAATAATTTATAATTTATTAGAATGTTTTACAATCAACCATTTATATATAAATGATATCAAGCTATTTTGAGTTTTGATATTATTTTTTCATTTTTCAATGGATGATATAAAATATATATATGTATTCTTACACCTACTTATATGGTTAGTTCATCTAAAAATGGAGGAAAATAAATTATTTAATTTAGTTTTATGGCCCGACACATGTAAACAAATAAATTAAAAGCCAAAGGTAAGTAATAGGAAACAGCAGTAGATCAAATCCAGTAGAATTAAAGAAGGAGAAATCCACATAATGCTTTCCTCCTATTTTGCATTGTTTTATGTTT